>AWUE01019296.1:0-10232 GCA_001974825.2 Corchorus olitorius
ATCAGCCTCGAAAGAAAGGGTTCGCATTCAATAATAAATGGGGCATCCCGATTGTAATTGAGTCCACTCCATCAAGAAATTCAAATCAAAAGTCAAAAGATGCAAAAGGAAAAAATGAAAACTGAAAAAATTTAAGATGAATGGAGGAAATTGAAAATTGAAAAAATTAGGATGGAGCAAAGGACAATTGGTATGATAAGATCCTTCACATGACAAAAAATGATCCTTGATTCAAATACCCTCAAACACATTTTTGAGCCTTTATATTCTTTCTTTGGCAACCCAGAACCCTAGCCTGCATTATGTGCCTAATAAAAGTCCATCTTTGATCAAGTGAGGACATTCGAGAGGAGATTTTTCCTCAACAAAAATAATAGTCCTTTTTGCAAAATGTTTTGGGTCAAAACTTTTAAAAAAGAGTTTTCGGGCAAATTTGGAGTTTTCCAAGTGCACAAAAAAAAAGAAGAAGAAGAACTCTAGGGTGAAAACCCGAAAGAGCAGTCTATAGCAAAAATGGGAAATCAAGAAGCCACCTGTAGTTTCAACAAGGAAATGGAAAGATGACACCTCCATACTGAGCAATGAGTTACTTTCAAGCATCAAACGCTTCGGCTCTGCCAAAGGAACCCAATTCTTTGAGGCCATACCCCTCTTCGCCAAATTTTAAAATCTCAGACCTTTCACAGAGTGTTGACTCAAATTATGTCTCAGGGAAAGTTTTCAGAACAGAAAGTTTTATAATAAGATTTGCATTCCATTTGCGAGTTCAAGATCAAAATTCGCTTTTCAAAATAAGATCACATTCCATTTGTGAGTCCAAGATCAAAGTTCGCTTTTCAAAATAAGATTGCATTCTATTTGTGAGACCAAGACCAAAGTTCGCTTTTCAAAGAGCATTTTAGTGGTGATCACCAATTCTTTTCAAAAGTTCACATTTCGAAAAGAAGTTTTATTCACAACATCAGACTCAGAGTTATTCTTCAAGTTATCAAAGTTGACCGCAAATTGGTCCTCTTTCATCATCAATCAAGAAATTTTCAGTTACAACATCAGATTCAGAGTTATTTGCCAAAGGTATTTTCTTCTAAAATCACTTCCATGTGATTCAGATTCACAAGATTTTGCATTGGTTCCATCTGAATGTTTCGGCTTTTCCATAAGTCAAAACTCGTTTCCATACGAGTCAGTTGAAGCCTTGGTTCCATCCAAGCCACGTAGGCTTTTCCACAAGCCAAACTCGTTTCCATACGAGTCAGTTAAGCCTTGGTTCCACCCAAGGAGCGGGGGCTTTTCCACAAGCCAAACTCGTTTCCATACGAGTCAGTTATGCCTTGGTTCCATCCAAGCAGCAGAGGCTTTTCCACAAGCCAAACTCGTTTCCATGCGAGTCAGTTAAGCCTTGGTTCCATCTAAGCAGCAGGGGCTTTTCCACAAGCAAAACTCGTTTCCATACGAGTCAGTTCAAACCTTGGTTCCATCCAAGTAGTAAGTGCTTTTCCATAAGCCAAACTCGTTTCCATACGAGTCAGTTCAAACCATGGTTCCATCCAAGCAACATGTGCTTTTCCATAAGCCAAACTCGTTTCCATACGAGTCAATTCAAGCCTTGGTTCCATCCAAGCAGCAGGGGCTTTTCCATAAGCCAAGTTCATTTCTATATAAATTCAGTCTTCCAAGACTAAACTCGTTTCCATACGAGTCAGTTCAAACCTTGGTTCCATCCAAGCCACATAGGCTTTTCCACAAGCCACATCCGTTTCCATACGGTGCATTACCTTTTTCAAGATCGGACTCGGTGAGCTCGGTGCAGCAAATCTTCAAATAGATCAGGATGATTCGGTGAATTAAGTCAATGCGGTGCGTCTCTTCAAAGATCAGGATTCGGTGAGGTCGGTGCAACACGTTTTCAAAGATGATTCAGTAAATTAAGTTATTGCGGTGCAGTGTTTCTTCAAAGTTTGATTCGGTGAATCAAGGTTTTTGCAACTTTCCAGTAAAATGGGTGTCTATGTCTTTGTGCACTTTCTATCTCTCAAAAAGTACACAAACTACTTCTTTGCACACTTCTCAATAGCTAGAAAGCTCACAAAGAGGGGCAACTGTAGACACCCATTTTTGTCCATATCCTTTCAATTTAAATCAATTTATTTCTTAATTGGCATTGGGGTCACCTAGGGGCATTTTAGTCATTTGCATATTCAGGGGCATTTTGGTCATTTTAAGTTCACATTTAATTTAGGTTAACTAATTCATTTTTAAGTCATCTAGATTGCATTTGAAAATACCAAAATCTTAGCATGAGCACCTTTGGCATATTTCAAGGCTTAGTTCATTTAGTAGTTGCATTTTAGTCTTTTATTTAAATCAATTTTATTTCTTAATTTGCATAAGAGGCATGGTCACTTACTAGTTCATAGTTAGCATTTTGATAGAATAGCTCATTTAGCAATCCTCTATTTAATTAGCATTAGTTGTCATTTATAAGGAAAATAAAAATGCTTTATTTAAGTGGCACTTAGCATATTCCTTTTTAAGAGGTTACATTTGCATATTCCAGGTTTGATTTCAATCAGTAATTTGGTTAATCTACATGCATTCTATTTCTGGGTTTTATATATATATATATATATATATATATATATATATATATATGTGTGTGTGTGTGTGTGTGTGTGTTTTGATTGCATTCAAAGAAATACAAAAAAATAGAAATTAAAAAATCAGAAAAAAAGGAATTTATGGTTTCTCATTTATTCATCTACATCTTTACATTTAGAAAAAGAAAGAAATTCTTCATTACATAGGTCTTTTTTTTTCTGAAACTTTCTCTGTGAGGATTTACAGAATTCAAAAGTAAGTTATTTGGCCTTGTTTCCTTACAACTTCGCTTCACATCCCTTCACTCCTCTGGTGATTACCTCTTCGCTTCAAGCACTTGGTGTTAGGAACCCTATAATTGAAGTCGTCGATCCCCTGCATTGACATGTTAGCAATCGTGGCGGCATGCATCTTTCAATAGAGCATTATCTGTTATGCATAAGTCTCGATAGTTTAACTCAGAAAAACAAGCAATGTGCACATTGGCAGGCATGCATTTTTAAGGCATTGTTTAAAAGGACATGAGGCATTTGGAAACAACAAGCATCATACAAGCTGAGAGGCCTGCCTAAACACTAAGGAGTAGCTAAGTAGTGACACAAAAGACCCCAACACATTTAGTGTAGTAAACATAATTCAGTAAAACCATTCCCCATTCAGTTACAAAGAGAGAGTGAAAAATTTACCTGAAAAGGGGTCTCTGCCAACTCACCATTCCCTCAAGTCTCGCCTTCCCATAGGGGCACATGATTTTTTTCTCCTCTTCCATTCTTATCTTCAACAACCTGCAAAGAGACAAAATGGTTAGCGAAAATTGGGGAAGAAAAGAACAGAAAAGATACCCTCATTCGGGAACCTTCCCTGGACACTGAATTTTCTCTCTTCAATTCCACTCCCTAAAAGAAAAAAGCTGGAATTTCTCTCACACGACACACAAAAAAAAAAAAAACCAAGAAAAATTCACACACAATTACACTCTCGACTCTCCAGACCCTCATGTTCATTCTCTAGATACATCCATAGAACTCTCTGGATTCACTGGTTCTCTTGACAACCGAGGACCTCTCTCCTCACAACTCTCCCAACACACAGACTTCACGACCCATAAAAACGTTCTCCCCACTCTCTCACAACTCATCTCTTGATACGAATCTAGTTGTTTTAAGATTCAAATCCACCCTTGTGACCCGCCAAGAATCAACTTGAACAACTTTCAACTACTAGATGTGTATGTCGACAATATCACCCAAGCAATCTTCTTCTTTCGTTGGCCTTAGACCTCCAATTAGACCTGCAATTGAACACCTAAGATCACAAGATTCACAAGCAATCAAGTATCACAACTTAATTGTTTGTTAGGACTCTACAAGATTGAAGAACCCTAAGTTTTGCTCAAACTAGAACAAAGAAGCTAAGATAATCAATTTGGGTAAAAACCTCAATTTTATTAATCAACTCAACTTATGTTTACAAGAGGGGTTGGTGCCTTTATATAGGCAAGAAGGGGGGGGGGGGGCTCTGATCTAAATCCTAAGCGTTAAGGTTAAAGGAAAAAGGCTAGGAAGGAGCTAGGAAAGATCATACTCCTTATTCTACTAGGAAAAGGAAAATAACAAGTCCTATTAAAACAAGGATTGGACTTAGTCAAACAAGGCCCAACCCAATGTCATCTAAACTAAATAAATAGCTAATTAAAATAGAATAAAGCCCACAATGGCCAAATTACAAATCTAATGGCCTAATACTCATCGATTTCAAGTAGAGTACATAACTTGGAATCGATGGGAATATTCCTTTGGTGATGATCTCCAATGGGCTTCAAATGATCTCCAATGGCCTTGAACTCGTCAAGATGAACTCTAATGACGCCCAATAATGCTTCCTTGAACCTTTTAGCTCTTTCTCTTGTCATTGGGCCTAATGGCATCTTCAATGGATCAAATGGCATCTTAGGCAATTCCAATGAGCTTGAAACCTTCTCCAATGAGCTTGGAACCTTCTCCAATGAGCTTGGAACCTTCTCCAATGAGCTTGGAACTTGCTCCAATGATCTCCTAACATCTTCAAGACCATGATGAGTCCTTGGCGCATCATCCCCTCTCCCTTGAAAAGGATTTGTCCTCAAATCTGCATCATTATCAAACAGGATAAGTTCGAGACATTAAAAGTAGCACTTACATTACCATATTCACTAGGAAGATCCATCTTGTATGCATTGTTGTTGATCCTCTCCAGAACTTGGAATGTACCATCTCCACGGGGTAAGAGCTTAGACTTCCTCATCTCAAGGAACCTTTCCTTCCTTAGATGCAACCAAACCCAATCTCCAGGTTCAAAGATGACCTATTTGCGCCCCTTGTTAGCATTCTTCATGTAGTGTTGTGTTTTCTTCTCAATTTGAGCTCTAACCTTTGTATGAAGATCCCTAACAAAATCTGCCTTGCGTTGCCCATCCATGTCAACTTGCACACTCAAAGGTAAACTCAATAAATCTAATAGGGTTAAAGGATTAAAGCCATATACACATTCAAAAGGTGAAAATCCAGTTGTACTATGTATGCTTCTATTGTATGCAAATTCAACATGAGGCAAACAATCTTCCCAAGTTCTTAAGTTCTTTTTAATCAATGCTCTAAGTAAGGTAGACAAAGTCCTATTAACTACTTCAGTTTGACCATCAGTTTGAGGGTGACAAGTAGTTGAAAATAACAACTTAGTACCTAACTTAGCCCACAAAGTTCTCCAAAAGTGACTTAAGAACTCAGCATCTCTATCACTCACGATCGTCCTAGGCATTCCATGTAGTCTAACAATCTCTTTAAAGAACAAATTAGCTACATTAATGGCATCATCGGTTTTAGTGCAAGCAATGAAGTGTGCCATCTTAGAAAACCTATCAACAACCGCAAAGATAGAATCTTTACCTCTCCTAGAACGAGGTAAGCCTAACACAAAATCCATGCTAATATGAGTCCATGGTTCATGAGGAATAGGCAAAGGAGTATACAATCCATGAGGTTCAGATGTAGATTTAGCTTGCAAACAAGTAATGCAATTAGAAACATGCTTCCCTACATCATATCGCATCTTAGGCCAAAAGAAGTGTTCATGCAAAATTTCATATGGTTCTATCAACACCAATGTGACCCATTAAAACCTCCCTCATGCGAATTCCCTCACAAGCACAAAAACGCAAAGAACAAGTAGGTATACACAATCTAGATTTCTTAAACAGAAATCCATCATGCTTATAATACTTTCCAAATACCAGAGATTTTCACATGCTTTAAACACATCACTAAAATAAGCATCACTAGCATATAATTCCTTAATGAACTCAAATCCAAGAAATTTAGAATCAAGCATGGAAAGTAAAACATACGTCCTTGATAAAGCATCGGCTACAACATTCTCCTTACCTTTCTTGTAGCGCACCACATATGGAAAGCTCTCAATGAACTCAATCCACTTAGCATGCCTCTTATTCAGCATTTGTTGGTCCTTTAAGTACTTCAAGCTCTCATGATCCGTGTGAATCACAAACTCCTTAGGCCACAAATAATGCTGCCATGTTTGTAATGCCTTAACAAGAGCATACAACTCCTTATCATATGTAGGGTAGTTCAACGCAGCCCCATTCAACTTCTCACTAAAGTATGCCACGGGTTTCCCTCCTTGCATAAGAACTGCGCCAATACCTACACTTGAAGCATCACATTCAATTTCAAAATTATTGTTAAAGTTAGGTAAAACAAGCAAAGGAGCATTAGTTAGTTTGTCCTTCAAAGTCTCAAATGCTTCTTGTTGCTCTTTTCCCCACTTGAATGGTGCATTCTTCTTCATCACACTAGTAATAGGGGCGGCTAAGGTGCTAAAGTCCTTAACAAACCTCCTATAGAACCCAGCTAAGCCATGGAAGGATCTCACTTGACCAACGTTGGTGGGTGTTGGCCAATCTTTGATGGCTTTGATCTTCTCCTCATCAACATGTATACCTTGCGCAGAAACCACAAAACCAAGAAAAACAAGCTTGTTTGTGCAAAAGGTGCACTTCTTAAGGTTAGCATACAACTTATCAACCCTAAGTACATCTAAAACACATCTCAAATGCTCAATATGTTCCTCTAAGTTGCGGCTATACACAAGTATATCATCAAAATAAACAACAACAAACTTTCCAATATAAGCTCTTAAAACATGATTCATTAACCTCATGAAAGTACTAGGTGCATTAGTTAATCCAAAAGGCATAACTAACCATTCATACAATCCTAACTTAGTTTTAAAAGCAGTTTTCCATTCATCACCCTCTTTCATGCGAATTTGATGATATCCACTCTTAAGATCAATCTTTGAAAATAAGCAAGAACCATGCAATTCATCAAGCATATCATCTAATCTAGGAATAGGGTGGCGATACTTAACTGTGATGTTGTTTATTGCCCTACAATCAACACACATTCTCCAAGTTCCATCCTTCTTTGGAACAAGCAAGACTGGAACTGCACATGGAGAAAGACTCTTGCGCACATAACCCTTTTCTAGCAACTCTCCAACTTGTTTCTCCAACTCTTTTGTTTCATCAGGATTTGTCTTATAAGCTGGCTTGTTTGGAATTTGCGCCCCAGGGATGTAGTCAATTTGATGTTCAATCCCTCTAATTGGTGGTAAACCACTAGGAATCTCCTCAGGATACAAATCTGCAAACTCATCTAAAAGAGAAACAATTTTGCTTGGAAGTTCTCCAGCCAAGTTGTTAGTGCTCACAAGTGTATTTTCAAGCAAAAGTAAGAATAAAACGGAATTATCTTTCAAAGCACTCTTAATCTCACTCTTAGAAGCTATCATACACTCTTTAACAACTTTCTTAGAACTAACTTGCACAATTGATGTATTTCCAACGCAATCACTAGAACTATCATGCTTTGCCCTTTCTTTAACCTTAAATTCATCCTCTAACTTAGCAAAATCCTCTTTCAATTTAAATTGATCTTTTAAAGCTTCTTGAGGTGATAAAGGAATTAAAGTAATAGGCCTCTTACCATGCATAAAGGTGTACTTGTTGGACTCACCATCATGCTTCACCTTGTTGTCAAATTGCCATGGTCGACCAAGTAGCACATGGCATGCTTGCATTGGCAAAACATCACACAAGACATCTTCTTTGTACCTGCCCAAAGAAAGAGAAACTAAAACTTGTTTGTTAACTTTAATCTCCTCCTTGTCGTTGATCCACCCTAAACTATAGGGTTTAGGGTGTTTGGTAGTGGGTAATTGCAACTCCTTTACTAAATAAACACTAGCTATGTTTGTACAACTCCCACCATCAATGATCAAACTACTAGGCTTTCCATTCGCATACATCCTCATATGGAACAAGTTTTCTCTTTGATTTTGCACATCATCTCTCACATATGCACTCAAGGCTCTCCTAGCAACCAAATTCTTAAGTGAAGCCAACTCATCACCATCATCATCTCCCTCTTGCGCAGAACCTCCTTCATCATCTCCATCACTAAAATCCTCTTCTTCACTCACAATTTCACCATGATCATTAAGAAACATCACCTTTTTGTTAACACAATCCTTAGCATAATGACCATAACCTTGACACTTGAAACACTTAAGGTGAGATTTAGAGTTAGAACTAGAAGAAGATGAAGATTTAGAATCGGATTTAAGTGTTACTAACCCCTTTTACGCCACCTCCTTACTTTGAGTTTTCTCATCTTTCTTGGTTGGAGTTTTCCATGAGTTTGATGATGAAAATCCTCTCCTTGTTGCGCCACTCCTTTTGATTTGCCCTTCGGCCTTCAATGCATGTTGTAACAACTCCTCCACGTCATAGTATTGTTGCATCTCCACAATGTCATGAATCTCCCTATTCAATCCCGCAAGAAACCTAGCCATGGTGGCTTGTGGAGCTTCTTCAATTTCAGCCCTTGATATCAACAACATCATCTCAGAGTAGTACTCATCTACACTCTTTGATCCTTGCCTCAAAGTTTGTAAGCTTTGGTTTAGAGAATTGATGTAAAAGCTTGGAACAAACCTCTTTCTCATGCAACTCTTCAATTCGGCCCATGTGTCAATTGGCCTCTCCAAATTCCTTCTCCTTGACTGCACCAATTGATTATACCAATTCAAAGCATTCTCAACAAATTCAAGGATAGCAATTTGTACCTTCTTAGCCTCAGCAAAAGGATGAAAATCAAAGTACATGTCCAATTTAGACTCCCAATCCAAGTAACCCGCAGGTGTCCCTCTCCCATTGAACTTTGGTATTTTGTACTAGATGTTGTCCTTAGGCTCATCTCTTTGTTCTCCTCTCCTAGGCCGCAAGTTTTCATTGTAAGCTTGGCCTCCAAGTTCTTGTTGCCTCAATCTCTCCATAGGATCAACTCTCCTAGCAATTTGCCTTTGTTGAGCTTGTTGTTGTTGTTAATCCCTTTGCTCATTGTTTGGTGCAGCATTGTTCTCTCTTTGTTGAGGTGGTGGTTCTTGTTGGTTTCGAACCTCCAAGGCATCTAATTTTGTTGTGATAGTACTTAATTGTTACAAGATAGCTTGCAACGAGGTAACCACATCATTGGCTTGATTTTGATCTCCCATTATACCTACACACAAAGAAAAGTTAGTAATAAAAATTCCTCACTAGTGTGTGTGTGATTTACCTTTGTTGTGCTCTCGTGTTTGCACTCAACCTATGGATTGGCGATCCACTACTCTCTTAATATCTCACAAGATTATGCCTTTTTCTAGCTTCAATAGGCGTAATAAGAGCAAATTGTTAGAGCCTCCTTTCTTCTCGTGACCTACTTGAGGAACAAACAATTAACTTGAGTGAATCAAAAACAAAAAGTGATCTATACAATCCAAACAACCTTTTGTCTCCCAAACTTGCTGCAAAAAACATAATTAGCAACACAAATCAATCAATTTAATCAATTATAAACCCTAGTACCACTTAGATCCAATTTGTACCACTTGTCTCCAATACGGTTTAAACCTGAAATTTTTCAAATTAGATCTCAATTCACAGCAAAAGCAACCCAAGAATCTCAAACAAACAATCAATTAGGGTTAGATGCAAACAATTGACTCAATTGCTCAAAACAAACCCTAATCCCCAAATTCCCAAATCAAGAACCCTAGTTCCTGGAAAAAATCGATTTCGACACAAATTTTTTTGATTTTTTTCAATATTTTTTCCAGAAAGACCACACTAAAAGAAGTCTAGATCTCAAATTTCAAAGCTTTCCGAGCTCAAATGAAGCCAGAATAAATTTCACAAGTTTCTGGTCGAATTTTTTTATTTTATTTTTTTGATATTTTGCGATTAAACTACAAGGTATGAGGACTCCAAATCTGAATTTTCAAGTCGATTGGAGTTAAGATGAAACCACAATAAATTTTTGAATTTTTGGAATTTTTAGATCTAGAAAATTTGAAAAACTATGATGGATGAGATGGATGAAAAACTTGATGATAGATGAATAGAAGGATATATTTACCGATTGAAGATGACAACCTATGCTCTGATTACCAATTGATACGAATCTAGTTGTTTTAAGATTCAAATCCACCCTTGTGACCCGCCAAGAATCAACTTGAACAACTTTCAACTTCTAGAT
>AWUE01019300.1:0-12733 GCA_001974825.2 Corchorus olitorius
AGGAAACACCAAAATCCCGTAGATTCCCGATTCTAGTCCTAACAGGATTAGGATTCAGGAGCAGTTTTGGTAGAAAATTCATAACTTTCTGCTCAGATCTCCGTTTGAAGCCCATGAGTACTCGTTGGAAAGCTAACTCCGAGATCTACAACTTTCCTTTGAAGTCCAAGACCCAGTTCTGCCGTTTTCAAGTCCGAAAATTCCGTTGAAGTTTCTGCACGAATTCAGCAAAATTTCAGGATCCTATTTTGACTTGGATTCTACTCTAGGATGACTTTTAATCCAACTTGGACTCCAAGTTAGAAAACCGGCCTAGACTCCTTTCCAAGTTAGGATTGGAATTCTTAGGATTAGTTCCACTATAAATAGGCACCTCATGTATCACAAATCACACACCTTTACACACCAAAATATTTTTCACATAGATATTTTCTTTTCTTCTAGTTTTAGATCTAGTTTTTTAGGCCAAAAGGTGCCGTCCCCCTCTCTAGCAATAGGGAGGTGCGGCATACTTAGCTATTTTGCAAGGAGATTTCGCCCCTCCAAGGTCCTATAAGTACTCTTATGCCGCTCATGGATTTTCCCAAATCCATGAGTAGCTAAATTCTTAATACTTCTGATCCTTTAGTGAATTCAATCAATTAAATATGGTGAGATTTCTGTTCTTATAATTTGGTATTTTATTCTTGATAGATAGCATGTTAAACTCTGTTATAATTCTACAATTTTGATCTTTATTGATTTATGTGGCCAGTAAAGAGGTAATTTGAGAGATTGTTGGCTAGATCAAATAGCGGATTGACGTTCATGTTTGATTGTATGTAGCAAGTTAGCTGCGCTTGACGGCGGGTTAATTGGGTTTGCATGCCAGTGATCAGATTTATCTGGTTGTTGTATGGTTTTATTTATTAAGCATGTGTGAAAGAATTAATAGAACTTAATGCTTTGAATCCTAGCAAATCTTTAAGGCTTTGCGGCTAATTGATTAGTTAGGAGGAAAAAGGGGTAATTTAAGGCTTGACGGCTAATCTTACCTAAATAGAATGTTAGGGTTTTCTTTAGGTCAGTTATCATCTTGAATTTAATATTGAATTTATCCTTTAAATCAATGACCCATAATTAATTTGATTGTTTTCTGCCATTGGTGAAGAAGTATATCCTTAATTATTGTTTTCTTTCTTATCTGCTATAGACTTAGATTTAATTTACTTTGCTTTGTTTTCTAGTTTAATTGTTTTCTGTCAACCTCTGTTTTCTGTGTTGTTTTTGAGAGATTTTAAGGACTAAATTTTCGGATAAAATCTACACCCTTCTCTGTGGGATCGACCCCTACTTGCCCTATCTACTTAGTTAGGAGTTTGTTGGGATTTTATTTTTATGATTGTTAACGACCGATCACATATAAACAAATTAAGATGTAAATCTAAATTTAAATACCAACACAAGAATAATTTGAATCTAAGCTAAAGGAAAATAATCGAATCTAATTTTAGGAAATCAAATCTTTAGACTGAAAATCTTAATTCCCAAATTAAAAGTCATTTAAAAGGATTCACTAATTTCTTTTAAGTTAATTTCGAATTTGGAAAATTGGGTTTTTAACTCCAAGCTTTGTTTTTCCAAGAATTAAAAATGACCCAAAGTGTCTTAACATGTCATCCTCAAGTCATTTTTAATTTAAGGAAAAATCATAGCTTTAAATCAAAACCTCAATTTTTCAAATCCGAATTAACTCAATTCGAAATTATAAATTCAATTTAAATTACTTCCAACTTGATCATCAAGATTTCAAAATCAATTGGCCATGACAAACACAAATTTCACTTAAAATTTCAATCTTTTAGCCTAAATCCCAATTTCCATATTTAATTAGCATAATTCAAAAACAAAAAGCACAAATTAAAATACCAATAATGTAAATCAAGCACTCAATTGCAAAATTCTAGCATAATTTCTAAAATCAGGGATTAAATTGAATAAAGCAGGGATCAAATTGCATTTAATCAGGAAATTGACTTGAAATTAGGGACTAGGCCGCATAAATTAAAAGTAAAATCTTAAATCATGGGCAAAATTTAATCAATTAACAAATAAACATTCCAATTAGGGACTAAATTGAATCAATTAACGAACATAAACCTAAATCAGGGACTAAGGTGAAAACGAAAACAAGCTGTGGTCTTTATGTGAATTAAATAACAAATCAAAAGATTCAATTGCACTAAATTAAGGACTCAATTGAAAGAAGTTAGAAGTTTTACCTGAAATTGATGAATGCCTATTGAAACGATGCCGTTTTGATTAATGTGGTTGGGCACTATATAAAGCCCTCCTATTATCTTCTTCCTCAAAGCTTGTTAACCCGAAACCCTAGCCACCCAAAACTCCGTCGTCGGAAATCGTAACCCGTGGTGGTGCCGCCGAGCCCGAGCTTCATCGGAGCTCGGTTTCGGCTCAAAACTCTTCCACTGACTCTCCTCGACGCCCTAAATCTGAATCCGGCTTTAGTTTTGCGAGATCAAGCTTATAACCTCCCTGATCTAGCCTTGACTGAACCAAATTTCCACTTTCCGATCTCCGAATTCTAGCCGTCCGATGAGCTCGTGATTCGGGTGTGTGGTTCTTTATCTTCCTATCTACCTTTCCACCAAAAAATTTTTGATTCTAAGCCCTCGATCTATGAGATCCCTAAATTCAAGAAGTCATGAACCTTAATATTTCTTGCTATTGATGTATTTTTTGTTTTCTTGTTTGAGGGGCGGTGAGAACAGAAGCTAAGGAAGTGATGAAGGGGTCAACCAAGAAAAAAAAAGGTAAATTAACTTTCTCTCTCTTTTTATTATTTTTTTCGGTTTTTTTTTATGGAATGGGAGAAGAGAAGTGTATAGTCTAAAAGGTGTGAGGATGAAAGAAAAAAATGAAAGAGGTTCTTTTTTTTTCGAAGTGTGTTCGGGTGAAGTAGAAGGATCAAGAGAGGGTAGTATGTATGGTGAGGTTTCTGGTGTGATGTGGGAATAAGAGATAGAGAGCTTCCAGAGAGGGGCTCTGTTCAGTGAGAGGTTATGGAGATGGAGAGTGTATTGTGTGTGGATCTGAGAGTGGGGGATCCGTGTATTAGAATAAGAGGGAGAGAAGTGAGGTGAGTTGTATGAGGATCAGAATGAGAGACTGTCGGAGAGAGGCGATCTGTTGTGGAGTATGTGAATTTGAGAGAGAAGATCCCCAAATTGTGTGTGTGATGATTGGAGGCATCAGGTTCGGAAGATGAGAGAGCGAACCAAGGGTGTGAGGATCAGATGGGGGGATGATAGAGAGAGGGGAGGTTTGTTATAGAGATATGAGAGTCTGTTAGCTGAATTCTGTTTTTTTGGATCCCTTCAACCAACGAATTCCCTTCTCGTCTTTGCTCTAACACAAATTTTGTCCTTTTGCAGGTTGTTGAAGATGATAAGAATCAAGAGCAATCAACGAAGGTGGATGAGCTGGCCCTTTTGAAGTTCATTTGGAGCCAATTCAAGCTGCCACGTTGGTAAAAATTTCTTATTCCTCATAAAATGCCTTGAATTTCATGTGTTGCTGTGTATTGATTCAATAGCATTGCCTGCTTGGTTTGTCTGTATTTAGACCATGTGTGCCATTGATTTGTTTGATGATTTCTTTGCTGGCTCTGTAAATCTGCCTTTTATGACTGTTCCTAAATATATAGCTAAATATGATATTATAACTTATATTGCTGCCATCTGCAAATGCTTACCTGGAGTCAACTGAAAATGCATGTTTTTGAATTTGTTTGTGATCATTGGAAGTGATAGTGCTGGGATTTGAACCTAGTGTCTTTGTCATGAAATGCAATGTTATGCTTACTAAGTCTAATGGGATTGATGTTCATGAATTATTGTCTATGGATGTAACCTAAAGGTTGTTCACTGCTAATTACCTGCTGGAAGTGCTTCTAGAGTGAAAATGCTAATGTTAAATGCTTGAACTAATGATTGCACATGAGAAATGCATAGAAATCAGGTGACTGTCTTTTCCCCTCTTTTATTTTGATTTATTATTTTTTGACAGCTTGCGATGGGGATGCAGGAAATTGATGAGTTCACTTAAAAGTTCTTGAGGCAAGCCATTTAATCATTGGAACAACTTTAAGGACAAATAAGGTGCTTTGAAGAACAAGAGTCGATTTATTGAAGAAATGAGGCGCATCAGGAGATGTGGATCATGGCATCCCATTTTAAACAAACATGTATAAAATCTTCTTCTTTTTCTTTTGTGTTTTTACCATTTCCATTTTTTTTTGTATTTTGTAATCTGTATATGATAAGGTATAAATGAAAATCTTTTTTTCTTTGTGACTTTGTGATTTTTTTTGTTTTTGGTCTTTTTGTGCAAACAAAAATAGAAGAAATTGGGCCACTATCAACTATCAAAAAGGCCCAAATGCAAGCCCAAATATTAAATGCCCTAAAGTTAAAATGCCTAAATGCAAGCCCAATGCCCAAGTGCAAGCCCAAAGCTAAATGCATCTAATATAAGTCCAAGGTTCAAGATAACAACAAGCTCAAAGTTAAATCCACACCATTTCAAGTTTAAAGCTCAAGTGATACAAGGTAAGACTAAAAAGCTCAATATGGATTGGCATAATGCAAAACTAACCAAATTAAATGTCTAATAAATTAAAATGCCTACCAATAAAATGGATGCGCTATGCAACTTAAAAAGACCATGTAAGACAATTAAAAGGGAAAATATTTTTGGGTTTTGATCCTGAATACAATGCAATCTAACCAAGTATACAAATTTAAATGGACATGCTAATTTAAGCTAGTAATGAAAAAAAAATGACCAAAATGCCCCCTGAAGTACAAATGACCAAAATGCCCCTGAAGTAAAAATGACCAAAATGCCCCTGAATGCGCAAAATGACCAAAATGCTCCTAGATGACCCAAATGCCAATGAAGCACCAAATTGATTTAAATTAAAGGATACATGATAAAAATGAGTGTCTACAGGGGCAGATTAGCTAACCTTCGTGGGGTCAATTAAGATCCCCGTACGAGTTATGTGAAATGCCCCCACTCGAATTGAACCCTTTTTAGTGAGCCTATAATGGGTGAGAATTGAGGGCCTTCCTAGCCTAGAGTGGGCGACATTAAGGACAATTTGGGAACCTTTTAGAAGTCTAACCAAAACCCAGCATATAAAAGTGAGAAAGCTAGCCTGTATAAAGCCGAACCCGTGAGAATGAGTGTATAGGACACGGAGAAGGGACACTTCTAACCTTTATCTTTTTTTCTTTTACCATTTTCACATAAGACTATAGAGTGGATAATGACTTTATCCGCATTAGGTAGACTTCCCGCCGCAAGGGCATTTTCATCCTTTTGATTTTTCAGGAAAATAAAAAGGTTTTTTGATGCGCCAAGGACTCATCATGGTCTTAAAGAGTTCAATGGAGATCATGCAGAGGATGAGCACATTCGGCAAGGAGGCTTGGAGAAGCTTGAAGATGCTAGGAATACTCACAAAGAAGTTTCAAGCTCATATGAGAAGGTTTCAAACTCATTGGAGTTGCCTAAGGTGCCATTTGATCCATTGAAGATGCCATTAGGTCCAATGACAAGAGCAAGAGCTAAAAGGTTCAAGGAAGCATTATTGAGTCTCATTGGAGTTCATCTTGAAGAGTTAAAGGCCATTGGAGTTCATTTGAAGCCCATTGGAGAACATCACCAAAGGAATATTCCCATTGATTCCAAGTTATGTACTCTACTTGAAATCGATGAGTATTAGGCCATTTGAGTTGTAATTTGGCCGTTGTGGGCTTTATTCTATTTTAATTAGCTATTTATTTAGTATAGATGACATTGGGTTGGGCCTTGTTTGACTAAGTCCAATCCTTGTTTTAATAGCTCCTTCCTAGCCCTTTCCTTTACCCTTAGGGCTTAGGATTTTCTAGATCTAATCCCCCCCCCTCTTGCCTATATAAAGGCACCAACCCCCTCTTGTAAACATAAGTTAAGTTGAATAATAAAATTGAGGTTTTTACCCAAATTGATTATCTTAGCTTCTTTGTTATAGTTTGAGCAAAACTTAGGGTTCGTCAATCTTGTAGAGTCCTAGCAAACAATTAAGTTGTGATACTTGATTGCTTGTGAATCTTATGATCTTAGGTGTTCAATTGCAGGTCTAATTGGAGGTCAAAGGCCGACGAAAGAAGAGGATTGCTTGGGTGAGATTGTCGACAAATACATCTAGAGTTGAAAGTTGTTCAAGTTGATTCTTGGCGGGTCTCAAGGGTGGATTTGAATCTTAAAACGACTAGATTCGTATCAATTGGTATCAGAGCATAGGTTGTCATCTTCAATCGGTAAATCTATCCTTCTATTCATCTATCATCAAGTTTTTCATCCATCTCATCCATCAAAGTTTTTTTCAAATTTTCTAGATCTAAAAATTCCGAAAATTCAAAAATTCATTGTGGTTTCATCTTAACTCCAATCGACTTGAAAATTCAGATTTGGAGTCCTCACACCTTGTAGTTTAATCGAAAAATATCAAAAACATAAAAAAAATTTAAAAAAGGTTTTCGACCAGAAACTTGTGAAATTTATTCTGGCTTCGTTTGAGCTCGGAAAGCTTTGAAATTTGAGATCTAGACTTCTTTTAGTGTGATCTTTCTAGGAAAAATATTGTAAAAAATCAAAAAAATCTATGTTGAAATCGATTTTTTCCAGGAACTAGGGTTCTTGATTTGGGAATTTGGGGATTAGGGTTTGTTTTGAGCAATTGATTCAATTGTTTGCATCTAACCCTAATTGATTGTTTGTTTGAGATTCTTGGGTTGCTTTTGCTATGAATTGAGATCTAATTTGAAAGATTTTAGGTTTAAACCCTATTGGATACAAGTGGTACAAAATTGGATCTAGGTGGTACTAGGGTTTATAATTGATTGAATTGATTGATTTGTGTTGCTAATTGTGTTTTGTGCAGCAAGTTTGGGAGACAAAAGGCTGTTTGGATTGTATAGATCACTTTTTGTTTTTGATTCACTCAAGTTATTGCTCTTAATTGTGTGTTCCTCAAGTAGGTCACGAGAAGAAAGGAGGCTCTAACAATTTGCTCTTATTAGGCCTATTGAAGCTAGAAAAAGGCATAATCTTGTGAGATCATTAAGAGAGTAGTGGACCGCCAATCCATCGGTTGAGTGCAAACACGAGAGCACAACAAAGGTAATTCACACACACACTTGTGAGGGATTTTTACTACTAACTTTTCTTTGTGTGTAGGTACAATGGGAGATAGGCAAGAAGTACCAAATCAAAACAATGACTTGGCTATCATGATACAAGCACTTATGCAAAGATTGGATGCCATGGATGCAAGAATGGAAACTATGGCTAAAGCTCAAAATCAACAATCTCCACTTAGTTTGGTTGATAGGAGAACTTTGAGTGCCTATGTAAAAGGGGATGTTCTAAGGGAGAATTTGTTTCATACTAGGATGTATGCGAATGGAAAGCCTAGTAGTGTGATTATCAATGGAGATAGTTGTAAAAACAGAGTTAGTGATTATTTGGTGAAAGAGTTACAACTACCTACTTCTAAACATCCTAAACCCTATAGCTTAAGTTGGATCAATGATAGAGAAGAAATTAGGGTTAACAAACAAGTTTTGGTTACTCTTTCTTTGGGCAGGTACAAAGAGGATGTCTTGTGTGATGTGCTAGCAATGCGAGCTTGTCATGTGTTGCTTGGGAGACCTTGGCAATTTGACAACAAGGTGAAGCATGATGGTGAGACAAACAAGTACTCTTTTATGCATGGTAAGCAGCCTGTTACTTTAGTTCCTTTATCACTTCAAGAAGCTTTAAAAGATCAAATTAAAGTGAGAGATGATTTTGCTAAATTGGATGATGAATTTAGGGCTAAAGAAAAGAGTAAGTCCGAACCCAAAATTGTTGATTGTTTTGATGATAAAATAGCCCTAGTTGCAAAGAGTGTTTTAGATGTTGTTATTGATTATACTAAACCTAATTTAAGTGTTGTTTGTGATGACACTAAATCTGTTTTAGGTGTTGTTTGTGATGAAACAAATTCTGTTTTGGATGCTATTCGTGATGAAAACAAATCTGTTATGGTTGATCATAGCATTGAAAATAGGACTGTTTGGGGTGAAAGAAAAGAGACTTCTAAGAAAGTTGTTCAAGAGTGTATGTTAGCTAAAAGTGAGATTAAGAGTGCTTTGCATGAGAAATTTGTTTTGATCTTACCTTTGTTTCGAAATACACTAATGGGTACTAACAACTTGGCTGGAGATATTCCAAGCAATATTGTGTTTTTTTTGAGTGATTTTGTAGGAATTGGACTTGTTTTGATACAAGGAGGGAAGTTTGTAGCTTACTTTTGTGAGGAAATTCCTAGTGGATTGTCATCCATTAGAGAAATTGAACTCAATCCATATGGTGTGCGATACAAGTTCATTGAATCCTTTCCATATGTGGTGCGCTACAAGAAAGGTAAGGAGAATGTTGTAGCTGATGCTTTATCAAGGAGGTATGTATTACTTTCCATGCTTGATTCTAAGTTTCTTGGATTTGAGTTCATTAAGGAATTATATGCTAGTGATGTTTACTTTAGTGATGTGTTTAAAGCATGTGAGAATTCTGGATTTGGAAAGTATTATAAGCATGATGGATTTTTGCTTAAAGAGTCTAGATTGTGTATACCTACTTGTTCTTTGCGTTTTGTGCTTGTGAGGGAATCGCATGAGGGTGGTTTAATGGGTCACTTTGGTGTTGAAAGAACATATGAGATATTGCATGAACACTTCTTTAGGCCGAAGATGCGATATGATGTAGGAAAGCATGTTTCTAGTTGCATTACTTGTTTGTAAGCTAAATCTACATCTAAACCTCATGGATTGTATACTCCTTTGCCTATTCCTCATGAACCATGGACTCATATTAGCATGGACTTTGTGTTAGGTCTACCTCGTTCTAGGAGAGGTAAAGATTTTATCTTTGTGGTTGTTGATAGGTTTTCTAAGATGGCACACTTCATTGCATGCACTAAAACTGATGATGCCATTAATGTAGCTAATTTGTTCTTTAAAGAGATTGTTAGACTACATGGAATGCCTAGGACGATTGTGAGTGATAGAGATGCTAAGTTCTTAAGTCACTTTTGGAGAACTTTATGGGCTAAGTTAGGTACTAAACTATTATTTTCAACTACTTGTCTTCCTCAAACTGATGGTCAAACTGAAGTAGTTAATAGGACTTTGTCTACCTTACTTAGAGCATTAATTAAAAAGAACTTGGGAGGATTGTTTGCCTCATGTTGAATTTGCATACAATAGAAGCATACATAGTAAAACTGGATTTTCACCTTTTGAATGTGTGTATGGCTTTAATCCTTTAACCCCATTGGATTTGTTGAGTTTACCTTTGGGTGTGCAAGTTGACATGGATGGGCAACACAAGGCAGATTTTGTTAGGGATCTTCATGCAAAGGTTAGAGCTCAAATTGAGAAGAAAACACAACACTACATGAAGAATGCTAACAAGGGGCGCAAATAGGTCATCTTTGAACCCGAAGATTGGGTTTGGTTGCATCTAAGGAAGGAAAGGTTCCCTGAGAAGAGGAAGTCTAAGCTCTTACGTCGTTGAGATGGTCCATTCCAAGTTTTGGAGAGGATCAACAATAATGCATACAAGCTAGATCTTCCTAGTGAATATGGTAACGTAAGTGCTACTTTTAATGTCTCAGACTTATCCTTGTTTGATAATGATGCAGATTGAGGACAAATCCTCTTCAAGGGAGAGGGGATGATGCGCCAAGGAATCATCATGGTCTTAAAGAGTTCAATGGAGATCATGGAGAGGATGAGCACATTCGACAAGGAGGCTTGGAGAAGCTTGAAGATGATAGGAATACTCACAAAGAAGTTTCAAGCTCATTGGAGAAGGTTTCAAACTCATTGGAGTTGCCTAAGGTGCCATTTGATCCATTGAAGATGCCATTAGGTCCAATGACAAGAGCAAGAGCGGAAAGGTTCAAGGAAGCATTATTGAGCCTCATTGGAGTTAATCTTGAAGAGTTAAAGGCCATTGGACTTCATTTGAAGGCCATTGGAGAACATCACCAAAGGAATATTCCCATCGATTCCAAGTTATGTACTCTACTTGAAATCGATGAGTATTAGGCCATTGTGGGCTTTATTCTTTCTTTAATTAGCTATTTATTTAGTTTAGATGACATTGGGTTGGGCCTTGTTTGACTAAGTCCAATCCTTGTTTTAATAGCTCCTTCCTAGCCCTTTCCTTTACCCTTAGGGCTTAGGATTTTCTAGATCTAATCCGCCCCACCTCTTGCCTATATAAAGGCACCAACCCCCTCTTATAAACATAAGTTGAGTTGATTAATAAAATTGAGGTTTTTACCCAAATTGATTATCTTAGCTTCTTTGTTATAGTTTGAGCAAAACTTAGGGTTCTTCAATCTTGTAGAGTCCTAGCAAACAATTAAGTTGTGATACTTGATTGCTTGTGAATCTTGTGATCTTAGGTGTTCAATTGCAGGTCTAATTGGAGGTCTAAGGCCGACGAAAGAAGAGGATTGCTTGGGTGAGATTGTCGACATACACATCTAGAGTTGAAAGTTGTTCAAGTTGATTCTTGGCGGGTCACAAGGGTGGATTTGAATCTTAAAACAACTAGATTCGTATCATTCTTGTTATTCAAGAATAAAAGGGGCATGATTTTTCTTTAAGATTTTCAGCGATATTTTTATGTTCAGTTACTAACGAGTTTTTGTTTCTTCCCTTTTTGTTTTATCTTACTGCACCTGCATTTTTTATAGCCTATTTGTGTTGCAGGTTTCATCTTTACATATCATGACATCATTTTTTGCATTCTCATGCATTTATATATTCTATAACTGATCATGCACATCCTTGTCATTCATTTGTTTATCAGTATAGGTTGTCACGTCATATTGCATTATCATGCACATTTTCACAATTTGACAAGTTATCATAACATTCATGTATATGTTCATGCATCCATCTTGCATTATCATAATCATTTTTGAGTTGGTGCATCTTTGTACATAGTTTGTCTACCTAGGTCATGTGTAAACACCACTTATTCAGTATTTGTTGTACATCGTCCCAGTTGCTTAGTCTTTAAGGCAGATGGAAATCGCAATTTCAGTCAAATCTCATCATCTAGATTCGGGGAAGCCTTAGGGAATACTCAGTGATCTCGTCTTGAGAGCATTTGAATTGCACGTGCTCATACTGAGGATATCAAAAAGGGTTGTTTAAGTTTTAGCCATTTTTGTATTCACTCTTGTATATAGTCAAGAAGTAGAGTATAGTAGTACATCATACATCCATTTTTTTTACTTTCAAGGCATCATACATCCATTTTTTTTGCCTCATGCATTCATTCATCATGCCATGGCATTGGTTCATGCATTCCATGAAGCCTTAGCATCATTTTTTTCAATAAGAGAGTAGTACTGCTTTTCAATGGAAGGTTTCTGATGGTTCTTGAAATTTGTTCCAGTTTTTGGAAGATTTATCGGAAAAATGGGCAATGCAAAGAGAGCAGTTAACTGAGTACCAGCAGATGAAGAAGGAGAATGAGGAATTGCGAAAGCAGATGAGCATGATGAAGCATCAACTAGCGGAACTAGAGGGAAAATCAACACAAGAAGATCATCCAGTGTCAGAAAGGCAAGACATGACAATAGACAGTATTGGTGTGGGGCAATCAGGAAGTGCTGAACCCAACCAAGTTAATCCCAACCAGTGAAATTCTCCGCTTGTCGTTCGAACCCCATTCGTGCCTAAACCGCCAACTGATACCTCATTCCTCCTCAATCAAGCCAATTTCAGGTCAAGAAAGGTTAGAAGCAGGAAAAAGCCAGAACCAAAGAAGGATCGAACCATCATGCAGAGTGGCATGGAAGCACCATTAGTCAGCTCTAGAGGACAACAGTTTGATCACTCGGGGCCATATATCCCATACCCTCCTCTTTATCCTTATCCACCGATTCCACCAACAAGCTCATATGTGAATCAAGATCCCTATCCATACCAGTCGGTTCCTCAACCAAGCTTTCAATCTTATGAGTATCCTCAAGCATCAAAGAAAAGGCCAGTATCATCACTGAGTTAAGAGCCAACCATTTCGAAGGACCAACAAAAGGGGTACATGTCTCATCAGGGGAGATTCAAGTTTGCCCAAATTCCAATGACTTATACAGAATTGCTTCATCAGCTCATCCAGCAGGGCCTTGTGGAACCAGTGTATGTGGAACCCATGCAACCTCCTTATCCCATGTGGTATGATCCCAATGTGCAATGCCATATGAATGTTCAGGGACATTCAACAGGGAATTGCACCAGTTTGAAAAAGAGAGTGCAGTCATTGATCAAAGCAGGGTTGTTGAGTTTCTAATGAATTAGAGCAAAGTCAAGATGGATGGTTATTTGAATGAATTGGGCAACAGAGTTTTGTTTCGGATATAATAGATTAGGATCCCCGATGTTTCTACCCAAGAACATCAGGATAGTTGTGTGGGCTTTTGTTTCACTTCATCATTTTTGTAATAAAATAGATGCATTTCATGGTTCAGAGGAGTCCAGTAAAATGGTTTTCATAAGAGTCATGGTTTTCAAAAAAGGATTTTGATAAAACTAATTTCCAAAAATGATTTCGAAAC
>AWUE01019302.1:0-11332 GCA_001974825.2 Corchorus olitorius
TAATTTACAAGCACAATGGGCAATTAAAAATTGGTCAAAGATTCTTAAATCCCTTGGAAGGAAGATCCTTCGCTTCCAATTGCTACCAAACAACTAAATCCTAAGATCCTTCAAGATTTAATTTAGCTAATGCTACTTAATTTATCAAGAAAGTGCTAGCTTCAATCTATCAATACAAGCAACATAGAATTTATGCAGAGATATTAAGAAATACCCAATTAATTTTCATATAAAAGCACAAAATCTCACCATAATATAAGTCAAGAGATCAATTAAATTCTACATTGGAGAAAAGAAAAGAATTACTCACTCATGAATTGAGTGAGCATCCAAAGAAAAGAAGAAAAACTTATCTAAGGATGGGAAGTAGAGGGGCCGGCGGCTCCTAGGGCAAAACTCCTCCAAATCTTCAACAATTCTTCAAAATAAAATCTCTAGATCTACATACATCAAAAACCTAGACCTAAGGTGGCTATTTATAGTGGAAATAACCCTAGAAAATCCAATCCTAACTTGGAAAGGGATCTAAGTCGGTTTTGGGTCTAACTTGGACTCCAAGTTAAATTAAAAGTCTTCCTAGAGTAGAATCCAAGTCAAAATAGGATCCTGAATTTTTGCTGAATTCGTGCAGTGACTTCGACGGAATTTTTTGGGCTTGAAGATGGCAGAACTGGGTCTTGGACTTCAAAAGAAAGTTGTAGATCTCGGAGTCAGCTTTCCAACGAGTACTCATGGGCTTCAATCGGAGGTCTGAGCAGAAAGTTATGATTTTTCATCCAAAACTGCGCCTGAATCCTAATCCTGTTAGGACTAGAATCGGGAATCTACGGGATTTGGATATTTCCTTGGATTTAGGAGTCATTAATTGGGATTTTAATTCCAATTAATATTTTATATGGGCTGAGTATTTTCCCACATAAATTATCCATAAATACCAAAGATTGAGAACTTATCCATGGCTTGTCTTCAATTAAAGCTCCAATCTTCAATCCTTGCTTCTTGAAATAATTCTTCAAAGTCTTCAAATCTCCAATTTAGTCTTCAATAAGTCTCCAAAACACGAACTTCGAATCTCCAAATCTATGCTCAAAATTGCTTTGCTAAAATCTGTGTAAAAAGTCATCAAAATAGCTCCAAAAGAGGTAAAAAATAACAATTTCTCAATTTCACATCACTTAACAACTTAAAACACAATTATCATTAAAATAGCATATAATTAAGCATAAATAGATCCAAAAACATAGTAAAATAGGCATAAAAATAGGGTTGTTTTTGGCTCAATCATATTCCCCCACACTTGAACTTTGCTAGTCCCTTAGCAAATCAATGTGTATGTTAATTAAAAATCAATTTTTCTAAAGATCAATTTGAACTCACACACTCATCAAGGAATCAATTCAATCATGAAATCAAACTAACAAAGAATAATAATAATACTAAATTCAAAATCAAGACATAACAAGTATCATCATTCTTAAGTAGCCATAATCAAAGTAGTTTTAATCACTTACTATTTTTCACTTTCTATAACTACTTCCTTCTATAGGCTTATGTTTTCCTCTCTTTCTCCATTACTCAAAAGATTGTAGTGCCATAGATATACATCAAGGGTCATTATGGGTTATAATAGATTTTCAAGGGTAATTGTTTTTAGAAAATTGAGGTTACTAACCTCGAAGTGTTCATGATTTAGGGGTTACTAACTCCCTTTTGAGGCTACTAGCACTCTAGAAGGACTCCTCTTTTATTTTTTAGAGGGACAATATTTCTGCAATTCCATGCCTCTTATCCTCTTTCCAAGGGTTACTAACTCCTTTTGTTTAAGAAAAGAGTTGTACAACAATGGAATTTTTTTTTTAGTATGCAAAAATACCTCTTCTCCTCTTGTCATGAGAGCACTTCTTTTTGAAAACAATTTTTTTTTAATTACCCTCTTTTATAAGTAGTCCCCCACACTTATTCTTGACATATACCAATAACATACTTTCTCAATCATAACTTCAATCAAGATTGAACACAAATTCTAGAAATAGATAATCATAGAAGCAATTAATAAATAAGATCATATCACAAACTTCAATTATACCTAACTCTAAGAAATCAAATAACATGCTATAACTCAATCAATAAATAAAACATTATTAAAATTCTAAGCATTCATCAATCATAATCAAATCAATTAATCAATTTATGCATGAAAAATTCAAAAAGTTTTAAGAAAATCAAAATTTTAGCATCAATTTTAATAATTTTTTGTCGAAAATCAATTTTGAAAAATTGGGGGATAATTAATCCAAAAACAATCAATCCAAAAACAATCCAACAACAAACAATTTTCTATCCTAAGTTCTCATGCAAATAATAACTAGCATATGACTCAATTATTCAAGCAATAAACCTAAACCTATCAAGTAATCACCCCCCCCCCCCCAACCACTTAAAATTCACATTGCCCTCAATGTAAAAGCAAACAATTCATGCAATATCTTTCCAAAAATAGAGAGTTAAGGCTCAAGAAACATACCTGGTGCTTGATGAAGATAATTACTCAAACATAAAGGCAATAGAAAATTAAGGTGATGGAAAAAATAAAACTGGATAGATAGTTTATTAATGAAACTTGAAAAATAAAGACATAAGATAAAGGAAAATTAAAATTAAAGCATAAACTAGATAACTAATCCTAAGATGCATAAAAAATAAATTCTTAAAAATAAACAAGAAATTGAAATCTAAACCTAAATTGCTTTATGAATAGCCTTCTCCAATAAATTGAAGAGGTCATCCAAATTTCCGTTATGTTATTAAAATCATCTCTTAAGCTAGTAATTTGATCACTAATCTCGTTGCATCGAACAAGGAAAGGATGAAGCTCTTCCTCAGCCTCTTTTTCTTGGTTAACTTCTTCCTCCTTTTTATCACAAGAAGCATCACTTGACTCAGAATCAGAAGTAATAATCACAATCTTGTCTTCACCTAGATCATTTAATGATCCTTAGTTTCCTTTAATGGTGATGGAGCTTTGAATTCTTCCATAGTAAAAACAGTTTCAATCGGCCTATTTGATGAAGAGGCATAATTTGGATCATGAGTTCTTTGAGGGAAAGGAGTACATCGCATAGGAGGTCTATAGGGTGGCCTATAGGGCTTAGTTTGGTATCCTCCCATCCGGGGCATGGAAAAGGGCCTATTCTTGTGGTCTTATCCTTCCATTAAAATTCCTTGGTCCTTGGGGATGGTGAAATCAATTCTCATAGGGATGAAACCGATTTCTGAACTCATGCTCAGCTCTAGCCTTTGATCTCATAACAGCTTCTTGAGACTTGTTAGCTTTTTCCAAGAGAAATTGGTAAATTTTTCTAGCTTTGAATCCGGGCTTGGTAGCAATATCTTCTTCAGGCAGAGAGGCAATCATGCTCAAAAGTTCATGGCAGTCTTGGCGCAGAAAACTTCCTTGAAATTTCTCTCCAAAATACGCGCCTCCAATTTGATAAAATTGGTTCTGAAAATTCTTGAATTGAACTTCAAAATCCATGGTGGTGAGCATCATCGACATCTTCACAAGGGATAGGAAAAATCAAAATTTTCTTGTCGACTAAGGGTGGCGTCGGTTTGCTTGCTTCTTGTCGACAATTTTTCTCCAAAAAATTGTCGACTTATCGACTTGATAAGTCGATAAGCTTCTTCCAAAAAGTTCTTCTCTTGTCGACTTGGTATAGTCGACTATTCCCTTGCTCAAACCGAAAATTTTTCCTCTCAAATATTGCTTCTTGTTTTGGTGAATAAAAGAGGAGGTAGAGGTGTCTTTTTATAGTGATCAAATCCTATTCCTAAGAGATTTTAATTAGAGTAAAAAGTAAGAATCATACCTGGATTAGGAGTCCATTACCTAATTGAAAAAGGTGGTCATCATCCAAATTAATTAGGAGTCAAAATCCTAATTGGAAAAGGAATGCATGAGAGGAGGAAGGTGCCGTGGCACCAAGGCAGCAGCGCTGCCTTGTGCGCGGGCTGGGGGCAAGCAGCAGCGGCCTGCTGTTTGGCGCGCGGGCTGCTTGGCGATGTCGCGTGCTGGCGTGCGGGTTGCTTGCTGGTGCGCGGCATGGCTCGGCATGCCTGGTGCTGATGCGCGGCACGACCTTTGTCTCTACATGGCTCGGCTGAGGTGCCTGGCGTGCTCGGCCTTTAGCTCGGACATGTCCGGGCTAGGGCCTGGTGTGGCTGGTGCTTGGCCTCGGCATGGCCGGGTCATGGCCGGCTGTGGCTTGGACATGCCCGGGCCTTGCCTTGATGCCACCGAGCCAGAGCCGGCCATGTATGGTTCATGCATGGTTCGTGGCTCGGTGCTTGGCTTCTTCCATCTCTTGAAATTTTTTTTCTTCCAATTAAATGGTAAAATTTTAAAATCTGCAAAATAAAAATTGAGTTAGAGATTAAAATTATTGCGTTGCCTCCCAACAAGCGCTTGTTTAAAGTCATTAGCTTGACTTCCTCTTTTCTTTGATTCCCCTATTTTGGAAGATAAATTTGCTCTTCCAAAACAATTTCCTCAATCCATCCTATGGGATAAGTCTTAAAGAATGGTTTTAATCTTTGTCCATTGAATTTAAATTGCAACTGGGAGGTTGGATTATAGATTTCTACCGATCCATTGAGATATACTCTTCGTACTTCAAAAGGACCAGCCCATCTTGATTTTAATTTCCCAGGGAATTGTCTCATTTGTCCCATGAATAGTAAAACCTTTTGTCCTTCATGGAATGATCTTCTCAATATCTTCTGATCATGAAAAGCTTTCGTTTTCTCCTTGTAAATCCTTGAATTTTCATAGGCTTCATTCCTAATCTCTTCAAGTTCTTGTAAATGCAGCATCCTTTGAATTCCAGCTTTGTCGAAGTTAAGATTGCATTGCTTCACTGCCCACCAAGCTTTGTGTTCTATCTCCACAGGTAAATGGCATGGTTTTCCAAGCACAATTATGTATGGGGACATACCAAGGGGTGTCTTATAGGCTGTTCGATATGCCCATAGAGCATCTCCTAGTCGCATACTCCAATCTTTTCTCTGAACATTGACTGTTTTCTCCAGAATCAGCTTCACTTGACGGTTAGATATCTCGGCTTGACCATTCGTTTGAGGATGATATGAAGTAGATACCCTATGGCCTCCATATTTTTCAACTAAGGCTTGTACAATTTTGTTGCAGAAGTGAGTTCCACGATCACTTATGAGGGCTATTGGTATGCCAAATCTATGAAGAATGTTATTCTTTATAAACTTGACCACTGTTCTGGCATCGTCCTTTTCAGTAGCAGCTGCTTCAATCCATTTGGAGACATAGTCCACGGCTAGAAGAATGTAATACTTCTTTTCTGATGGAGGAAAAGGTCTCATGAAGTCAATTCCCCATACATCGAAGATTTCAACAACGAATATAGGACTTTGAATCATTTCACTTCTTTTCGAAATATTTCCCACTTTCTGACAGCGTGGACAATTCTTGCAGTATTCATAAGAATCTTGAAAGATCCTTGGCCAATAAAATCCACAATCCAAGATTTTCCTTGCTGTCTTCTTGTGTCCAAAGTGGCCTCCGCTCTCATCATTGTGGCAAAACTTCAGAACTGATTGTATTTCGTTGTCAGGTATGCATCTTCTCATAACTTGATCAGAACCTTGTCTCCATAAGTATGGATCATCCCAAAGATAATACTTGGCATCACTGATGATCTTCAATTTCTTCCCTTTGCTTAGATCTGGAGGTAGACGTCTAGTGACCAAGAAATTAACAATGTCTGCATACCATGGAAGTTGAGAAATGGCAAACAAGTCTTCAAAAGGTAGCGCTTCATTGATTGCTATCTCTTCGTTGTTGCCTTCAATTCTGCTTAGATGATCAGCTACAACGTTTTCTGCTCCCTTCTTGTCCTTGATTTCGATATCAAATTCTTGAAAGAGCAATAGCCATCGCATAAGCCTAGCCTTTGCATCTTTCTTTGCCATTAGATATCTTAATGCAGTATGATCGGAGTAGATTATCACCTTGGATCCTAGGATGTATGGACGAAACTTCTCCAAGGCAAAGACAACATGATCGAGTTGTTGAGCAATCACAAAACAAATCCCCACAAACCAATAACTAATAGCTAGGGCAAGTAGGGGTCGAATCCCACAGAGAAGGTGGAAACTAATTAAATCCAAATCACACTAAAGAAAGTCTTACCAAAGGGGATTTTTATGGGTTTTTCAAAATAGGCAAATTAAACTAGAAAACAATAAAATTGAATTAAACTAGAGATTAAGAAAATAGTTTGAGAAAAACAATGGATTAAAAACATACTTCTTCTCCTTTAGGTAGTTATTTTGATCTAATAAATCATGGATCATGGACACAAGACATGAATTTGACTTAAATTGCAATCAATTAAGAATCATAAATTACCCCAAATCGATATATAGCCTAAGACGTAGACATCAACTTTCATTGGAATAAAGTAATCCTCCTAACATCTTAAACAACTCCATTTGAATAATTGGTATAGGAGAGGAATACTCAACCCTCCAACATGCTAATAAAAGTTAGTCCGCATCTCGCAAAAACCAATTTCTATTGTTTCTAATCAAGCATCCCCCTGGGAAGAATCATAGAGCAAGCATTAAGATCTATTTTTCCGCATGCATGATAAATCAATACCAAACTCATCTACATCTATTACCATCTCGGCCTATAGATTTCAACAAGGTTTGATAATCCCATTGAACCTAGGACTCCTAGAATTAACAATTGTTACTTGGACCAACATTAGCTTGACTCAAGCCAACTTGAATCTAACTATAGCATTCATAAATCTCAAGATAAGTTGCGCACCAAATCAATCAAAATATGAACACATAAGATGAAGCATAGGGATAAGAAACATATTCAAACAGAAAAATCAAATTATTAAGAACAAAAGTCTCACCATAGATTCATTGATCAAAAATAACTAAGGAAAAGAAGTATAAGAGTTTACCTACTCATGGAACAATCCATGAGAGGTGGAAAACTTACAACGAAAATAAGAAGAGAAGAAGGCGGCAGCGGCCTCCTCTTCAAAACCGCAAAAACCTAAGTGTTGTATCGCCTCTTGTTGTGTTGTATTGTGTCTTCTAGGGTTTCTAGGATAAGAGGGTTTATATAGGGGGCTGCCTAGGGTTTAATTTAGAGTTATAACTGACTTAAACTAACCCTAGGGACGTTATGGGCTGTTCTTCATATCTTCAAGCAAACCCAAATAGATTATATGGGCTCAATTGATCAAAAACGCAAGTCAGGCCCAAAACAGATTCTGTCTGCAGACTTCAGGGGAATTTTCGTCCATGAAAACGTTAGATCTGGGCTTCGACCGAAACATGAAAGTTTTAGCTCTTGGAGTTAGCTTTCCAACGCATCTTCATACGCCTCATTTGGAGCTCTGGATCAAAAGTTATGGCTGTTTTCCCAAACTGTCGCCAAATCTGGAAAGTATTGAAGTAGCTTCAAGTGGAAGTGACATGGGAGTGTCGACGTTGGCTGCTGGGCGCGCGCGGGACAAGGACCCCGACTCCACCTGGGCGCCCACATGGTTGCCTTGAGCACCCATGTGGTTTGCTTGAGAACCCAGGTGGGCAGTGTCACGACTCCAGTTGGGTGCCCACATGGTTTGTCTGAAGACCCATGTGTTTCGCCTGATCACCCAGATGGGTTGTGTCTTAGCTCATCACCTTGACATGTCTTCTTGCCTTGAACTTGTATTTGCTCCTTTGCCTTGAAAACACCAAGCAATCAACTTTATGATTTTGATAATCATAAAATTGACTCTTCAAGCTCTTCAATCACGAACATGATGGCTCCATTCTTCATCCAAATCTTCCTTGGAAAATATTTGTGTCATAAATCATCCAAAAAGGCTCTATAAGGGTACAAAATTGATGATTTTGCACTTTTCTTCTTGTCAACACCTATGAACACAATTATAACCAATATAAGGCATAATCAAGCATAAAACACTCAAAAAGCATATGAAAAAGCTAATAAAAAGGTGTATGATTTTGGTCTGATCACAACAGCAAGCATCTCTTTCTCCGTGGTGGTGTAGTTCTTCTGAGCAGCATCCAAAGTTCTTGAAGCATAGTAGATAACATGAGGTACCTTGTCTACTCTCTGTCCCAGAATAGCTCCAATGGCGACGTCACTTGCATCACACATTACTTCGAATGGTAGTTTCCAATCTGGTGGCTTTACAATTGGAGTGGTGGTTAGGGCAGTCTTCAATTTGTCGAATGCTTCTTTGCAGTCATCTCCAAACTCGAACTCTACATCTTTCTGAAGTAGTCTACACATCGGTGCCGAAATCTTCGAGAAATCCTTGATGAATCTTCTGTAGAATCCAGCATGGCCTAAGAATGATCGGATATCCTTGACACATGTTGGGTATGGCAGGTTCTGAACTACATCAACTTTGGCTTTGTCGACTTGCATCCCTTCTTTGGATATTACATGGCCTAGGACGATGCCTTGTTCTGCCAAGAAGTGGCACTTCTCGGCATTTAACACCAATTTGGTTTCAACACACCTCTTCAAGATGAGCTCTAGGTTATGAAGGCATTGATTGAAGTTATCTCCATAGACAGTATAATCGTCCATGAACACTTCCATCTTTTCTCCCACATAATCTTGAAAGAAGCTCATCATACACCTTTGAAAAGTTGCAGGTGCATTGCATAAACCAAAAGGCATTCTTGTATAGGCATACGTACCGAATGGGCATGTAAAGGTGGTCTTCTCTTGGTCTTCAGGTGCTATTGGAATTTGGAAGTATCCGGAATACCCATCCAGAAAGCAATAGTAGGCTTTGCAGGCTAATCTCTCCAGCATCTGGTCGATGAATGGCAATGGAAAGTGGTCCTTCCTTGTAGCAGAATTCAACTTTCTGTAGTCGATGCATACTCTCCATCCATTTTGCAGTCTTTGAGGAACTAGCTCTCCATCTTTGTTTTCTACGACGGTGAATCCAGATTTCTTGGGTACTACTTGAACAGGGCTGACCCATTTACTATCTGATATATCATAAATGAGACCGGCTCCAAGTAATTTGAGCACTTCTTCCTTGACGACTTCAGCTAGGTTCGGATTGAGTCTTCTTTGTGGTTGTCTAACAGGAACTGCATCGTCTTCAAGTCGAATCATATGCATACATACAGTAGGACTTATTCCCTTGATATCAGCAACAGTCCATCCGATGGCTTCCTATTCTTTCAAAACTCTGATGAGTTGTTCTTCTTGTAAATTATTTAATTTACTTGAAATAACAACGGGTAGAGTCTCTTTGTCTCCAAGGAAAGCGTATTTCAGGCCTTCAGGTAGTTGTTTCAGCTTGACTTCAGGTGGTTGAATGATGGATGGCAGGGGTGTTGGCGTTGGCTCCAAACTGATGTAGGAAACTGATGCTTTTTCTTCGACAGCAAGTGATGTTTCCAGTTCTCTGATGGTTGCAGCTACATCTTCTGGCGTCAGGATTTCTGCTTCTTTGATTTCTTCTTCGTCCAGGCTTTTTGCAAGAACTAGTTCAACCTCATCTTCACATTGAAGTGACTGAACTCGTTCAGAGCAAGCTTCAATTGCATCAATTGCACAGATGGAATGAATTTCGTCAGGAGTTTTCATGGCTTCACTTATGTCAAATTCAATGGCTTCACCATCAAATTTCATGCTGAGTTTCCCATCTTTCATGTCAAAATTCGCGCTGGCTGTTGAAAGGAACGGTCTCCCTAGCAGCAACGGCAGGTGCGGTAGATGAAGATCATCTTCACTCGTTTTCAGGACATAGAAATCTGCAGGAAAAACAAAGTCTCCTATCTGCACTAAAACATTCTCAACTAAACCTTCAGGTTTAATGTTAGTTCTGTCAGCAAATTGCACAATAAGATCAGTTTTAGTCATATGTTCTACTTTCAATTGGGAGTAGATAGAAAAAGACATAATATTAATTGAAGATCCAAATTCACACATAGCTCTTTCTATCTTTTCTTCTCCAATTTTGCAAGGAATAGAAAAGGATCCTAAATCTTCACTTTTATGATGCAATTTTCTCTGATAAGTAGCAGATATATTTTCATTCATGCAGGCATATTTTTCAGAAAATTTTATTTTAGCAGTGCATAGTTCTTTAAGAAAAGAAGCGTACTTGGGCACTCTTGCAACTTCATTAAGCAAAGGAATATTGGACCGTAAATAGTCTCCATCTTCTTCATCCCTTCAAATCTTGATTTAGGTCGAGTGGCTCTCGGTGAAGTAGATTGCTTCTTCTTGGGTTCGGCTGTAATTTTCTCTTCTTGGAACGCTTGAATTTCAGGTAAAGCAACTGGTGGTGGTTCGGCAGAGGAAGCAGATGCTGGAGGCAGTGAAATCGCAGGTGGGACTAGAATGTCAGGTAATTCCATGTCTTGTGCTTGCCACGGTTGAATTTCCTCCATAGACTTGATTTCGTATCCTCTTGTAAGGCTTTGGATAGAAGCTTGCTGAATACTCATAAAGTTGGTAAACATCTTTGCTAGATTTCCGCATTGAGCAGTTAATTCCTTTAATTCCTTGCGGATTTCTAATATCTCCGACTCCTTTGTTGTGTCAGCTTCATCGATTGTACTGAATTGATGAATGTTCTCGGTCATAGTGTTGAGCAGCTTCCTTGCTTCTTCAGGTGTCTTGAGTGTAAGGCTTCCTCCGCTTGTAGAATCGATATATGTTCGATCTTCACAGAGAAGCCCATCATGAAAATTTTGAATTAAAAGTGCTTCACTCAAGTTGTGATAAGGAAAACTTGCACAAATCCCATTGTATCTCTCCCAGTATTGATGCCACTTCTCGTCAGGTGATTGTTGTCAAGAACTGATTCTTTTTCTGACAACAGCTCGCTTCACTTCTGGAAAATACTTGTTTAAGAATGCTCTCTCTAATTCATTCCACGAAGTTATGGATTTTGGTGTTAGGCTTACAAACCAGCTCCTTGCTTTTCCTTCAAGAGTGAGTGGAAAAGTTCGAAGTTTAGCTTGTTCTTCAGGCATGCCAGTAATTGCAGCACACTTGATAGAGAAAACTTGCAGGTGCTCGTGAGGATTCTCATGAGGTTCTCCTTGGAAAAATCGGCAACATACGGATTAGTTCTGGCTTCAGTTTGTATGTCATATCCAAGGCTGGATAATCAATACATAGGGGCGGCACTTCACAGTTGAAATTCAGCTCCCTTAACGAACGTGGTTGCTCCATTGAATTTTTTCCTACAAAATAAAAGAAGATCAAGTGCAAATTAAATAG
>AWUE01019304.1:0-20113 GCA_001974825.2 Corchorus olitorius
ATCCATGGCTTGTCTTCAATTAAAGCTCCAATCTTCAATCCTTGCTTCTTGAAATAATTCTTCAAAGTCTTCAAATCTCCAATTTAGTCTTCAATAAGTCTCCAAACACGAACTTCGAATCTCCAAATCTATGCTCAAAATTGCTTTGCTAAAATCTGTGTAAAAAGTCATCAAAATAGCTCCAAAAGAGGTGAAAAATAACAATTTCTCAATTTCACATCTCTTAAGAACTTAAAACACAATTATCATCAAAATAACATATAATTAAGCATAAATTGATCCAAAAACATAGTAAATTAGGCATAAAAATAGGGTTGTTTTTGGCTCAATCATATTCCCCCACACTTGAACTTTGCTAGTCCCTTAGCAAATCAATGTGTAAGTTAATTAAAAATCAATTTTTCTAAAGATCAATTTGAACTCACACACTCATCAAAGAGTCAATTCAATCATGAAATCAAAATAACAAAGAATAATAATAATACTAAATTCAAAAATCAAGACATAACAAGTATCATCATTCTTAAGTAGCCATGATCAAAGTAGTTTTAATCACTTACTATTTTTCACTTTCTATAACTACTTCTTTCTATAGGCTTTTGTTTTCCTCTCTTTCTCCATTACTCAAAAGATTGTAGTGCCATAGATATACATCAAGGGTCATTATAGGTTATAATAGATTTTCAAGGGTAATTGTTTTTTAAAAAATTGAGGTTACTAACCTCGAAGTGTTCATGATTTAGGGGTTACTAACTCCCTTTTGAGGCTACTAGCACTCTAGAAGGATTCCTTCTTTTATTTAATTTTTTTTAGAGGGACAATATTTCTGCAATTCCATGCCTCTTATCCTCTTTCCAAGGGTTACTAACTCCTTTTGTTTAAGAAAAGAGTGACAGCAATGGATTTTTTTTTTTAGTATGCAGAAATACCTCTTCTCCTCTTGTCATGAGAGCACTTCTTTTTGAAAACAAGTTTTTTTTTTAATTACCCTCTTTATATGTAGTCCCCCACACTTATTCTTGACATATACCAATAGCATACTTTCTCAATCATAACTTTAATCAAGATTGAACACAAGTTCTAGAAATAGATAATCATAGAAGCAATTAATAAATAAGATCATATCACAAACTTCAATTATACCTAATTCTAAGAAATCAAATAACATGCTATAACTCAATCAATAAATAAAACATTATTAAAATTCTAAGCATTCATCAATCATAATCAAATCAATTAATCAATTTATGCATGAAAAATTCAAAAAGTTTTAAGAAAATCAAAATTTTAGCATCAATTTTAAAAATTTTTGTCGAAAATCAATTTTGAAAAATTGGGGAGTAATATATGATCAATCAAAAACAATCCGGAAACAAACAATTTTCTATCCTAAGTTCTCATGCAAATAATAACTAGCATATGACTCAATTATTCAAGCAATAAACCTAAACCTATCAAGTAATCACCCCCCCACACTTAAAATTCACATTGCCCTCAATGTAAAAGCAAACAATTCATGCAATATCTTTCCAAAAATAGAGAGTTATTGCTCAAAAAAACATACCTGGTGGCTTGATGAAGATAATTACTCAAACATAAAGGCAATAGAAAATTAAGGTGATAGAAAAAATAAAACTGGATAGATAGTTTATTAATGAAACTTGAAAAATAAAGACATAAGATAAAGGAAAATTAAAATTAAAGCATAAACTAGATAACTAATCCTAAGATGCATAAAAAAAAAAATCTTAAAAACAAACAAGAAATTGAAATCTAAACCTAGATTGGTTTATGAATAGCCTTCTCCAATAAATTGAAGAGGTCATCCAAATTTCCAATTATGTTATTAAAATCATCTCTTAAGCTAGTAATTTGATCACTAATCTCGTTGCATCGAACAAGGAAAGGATGAAGCTCTTCCTCAACCTCTTTTTCTTGGTTAACCTCTTCTTCCTTTTTATCACCAGAAGCATCACTTGACTCAGAATCAGAAGTAATAATCACATTCTTGTCCCCACCTAGATCATTCAATTGATCCTTAGTTTCCTTTAATGGTGATGGAGCTTTGAATTCTTCCACAGTAAAAACAGTTTCAATCGGCCTATTTGATGAAGAGGCATAATTTGGATCATGAGTTATTTGAGGGAAAGGAGTACATCGCATAGGAGGTCTATAGGGTGGCCTATAGGGCTTAGTTTGGTATCCTCCCATCCGGGGCATGGAAAAGGGCCTATTCTTGTGGTCTTATCCTTCCATTAAAATTCCTTGGTCCTTGGGGATGGTGAAATCGATTCTCATAAGGATGAAACCGATTTCTGAACTCATGCTCAGCTCTAGCCTTTGATCTCATAACAGCTTCTTGAGACTTGTTAGCTTTTTCCAAGAGAAATTGGTAAATTTTTCTAGCTTTGAATCCGGGCTTGGTAGCAATATCTTCTTCAGGCAGAGAGGCAATCATGCTCAAAAGTTCATGGCAGTCTTGGCGCAGAAAACTTCCTTGAAATTTCTCTCCAAAATACGCGCCTCCAATTTGATAAAATTGGTTCCGAAAATTCTTGAATTGAACTTCAAAATCCATGGTGGTGAGCATCATCGACATCTTCACAAGGGCTAGGAAAAATCAAAATTTTCTTGTCGACTAAGGGTGGCGTCGGTTTGCTTGCTTCTTGTCGACAATTTTTCTCCAAAAAATTGTCGACTTATCGACTTGCTTAAGTCGATAAGCTTCTTCCAAAAATTCTTCTCTTGTCGACTTGGTATAGTCGACCATTCCCTTGGTCAAACCGAAAAATTTTCCTCTCAAATATTGCATCTTCCCTTGAAATAATTCTTCAAAGTCTTCAAATCTCCAATTTAGTCTTCAATAAGTCTTCAAACTCGAACTTCGAGTCTCCAAATCTATGCTCAAAATTGCTTTGCTAAAATCTGTGTAAAAAGTCATCAAAATAGCTCCAAAAGAGGTGAAAAATAACAATTTCTCAATTTCACATCACTTAAGAACTTAAAACACAATTATCATCAAAATAGCATATAATTAAGCATAAATAGATCCAAAAACATAGTAAATTAGGCATAAAAATAGGGTTGTTTTTGGCTCATTCATCATCAATTCAGGTAAAGCTTCTAATTTCTTTCAATTGAGTCCTCAATTTAGTGCAATTAAATCCTTTGATTTGTCATTTAATTCACATAAAGACTGATACTTTTTTCCGTTTTCAATATAGTCCCTGATTTAGGTTTGTGTTTGTTAATTGATTCAATTTTGTCCCTGATTTAGAGTAATATTTATTTATTGATTCAAGTTCGCCCCTGATTTAAGATTTTATTTTTGATTTATGCGTCCTAGTCCCTAATTTAAGGTTTATTTCTTAATTAAATGCAGTTTGATCCCTGCTTTATTCAATTTGACCCCTGATTTTAGAAATTATGCTAGAATTTTGCAATTGGGTGCTTGATTTACATTATTGGTATTTAATTTGTGCTTTTTGGTTCTTGAATTTTACTAATTTAAGTATGGAAATTGGGATTTAGGTTAAAGATTGAATTTTTAATGGAATTGTGTTTACTCATGGCAAATTGATTTTGAGATTTTGATGTTCAAGTTGGAAGTAATTTAAATTGATAATTTCGAATTGAGTTAATTTTGATTTGAAAATTGAGGTTTTGACTTAAAGCTATGATTTTTCCTTAAATTAAAAATGACTTGAGGATGACATGTTAAGACACTTTGGGTCATTCTTAATTTTTGGAAAAACAAAGCTTGGAGTTAAAAACCCCAATTTTTCAAATTGGAAATAACTTGAAAGAAATTGGTGAATCCTTTTAAATGGCTTTTAATTTGGGCATTAAGATTTTGAGTTTAAAGATTTGATTTCCTAAACTAGATTCAAATGTAGTGTAGGCATATCCCATGATCCGTATTCCCATTTGTTTAAATTCAATTTGTTCTTGCTTTGGTCCTTGACTTTAAATTCAATCCCATGATATGCATCTTTGTTTTGGCTCTTTTGCTTCCTGAACTTCGTTCATGGTTTTCTTAGTGTGTAGAAAAGGTCCCCTGTATACTCAGTCCGGCCCATAAGTCTTTAATTTTCTTTAGTTATTGTTAATTTGTTAATTGGCCTAACCGTGCCTTGGTTTGTAATAATTTAGTAATTTAGAGTAGCGATAAAGTAGAACTTAGTTGCTTGCATATCATATTTACTTGTCATTGATTATATTTGTTTGCATATCATGCCACTTCCTAAATTCAGTTAAAGACCGTAACCCTTCCGAAGATGGGACATTCAGTCAGTGATCGAGTTTTCGGGGCCACTGAATCTCTCTGAGGATGAGAGGGCTCTTCTCGGGAAGCGTCGGGTCTCCGAGCATATATCCCGAAAGTGCTTTCAAAAACCCGGATTACGTGAGTTAACTTTAATAATCGGACTTTGCATTCATCACTTTCATACATGCATTAATCTAGAGATAAAAAAAAGATCAAAAAAAAAAGTGAAAAATCAGACAATAAAAAGATGCAATAAAAATGTTTTCTCAAATCATGTTCTCTTACTTGATTTTCAAAAGTAAGAAATTAGTAAATCAAGAGATTTCAAGGTAAACATTTTCAAAAAGAACCTTTTTTAAGTAACTCCAAAAGAAGATTTTGGAAAATAAATGTTTGGATAATTCCAAAAGAAGGTTTTGGAAAATAAAGAAACCCAAAAGAAGATTTTAATAATTAATAAAATTGGTCAAGTTTTTAGAAAAATGAAAAAAAAAACGGTAAAAAGATTGTGTCACAGCACTTTCAAAATTTCTTCCCGGTGCGGAAGATTCAACAAGAGAACAAACAGTGAAAGAGAATCGAGACAGAATTGATCGACGGTGTTTGGTCATATTCTTCGAATTCTCGACATTCGTTTTCAAAAAATGTTTTATTTTCTTTTTATAACCCTTTTCTAATAATCAAGATTATGATTAAAAGCAACCAACTTTTCTTTTCGACCCAGTAGATCTAGTTAGACTAGAGGTACCGTCACTTGACGGGCGACTCAGGGGTGCTAATCCTTCCCCGAGCATAATTGACTCCCGAACCTAGATTTAGGTTGCATGACCGGACCTTAGGTTTAGTGGGTCCATTGCCAAGCTTTGGACCTTACTTAGCTTAGGTGGCCTTTAGGTGACTAATCACACCTTTAAAAAGATTAGTGGCGACTCCTTTTCCAAATGTCGTCTCGGCAGGGTTCTCCGGACCCAAACGTTTCGACACAATTCAATCCCCAAAGTCTCACATTTGTTCAAATTAGGGTCTGATAGATTTTAATTTGTTTAATTTAAAAGCTTGCATTTTCATAATTTGTTTGATTTAATGTTGTTGCGCCAAAAATCTCTTACTAGAGTTTTCGCGGAGAATTCTTTGTGACAGCATAGGGGCGTGCCAGTCAATTTGCTGAAATTGACAAAGAGGTTGTAAAAACTAGATCTGGTGCGCGGAGCAGCAGATTGTAAGATCAGAGCGATTTGTGGGGACTGGATCAAAGTCACACCGGAGCATTTAAATCATTGGATCCACAACAAATTGTTTCCTGAACTGGGCCTTCTAGATCTCCTCTTGAAATGGATCAGATCTATGAGATCTGTTTTTGATTGAAATTGAAAGAAAATAACAATTTGATTGTTACTGAAGAGAAAGAAACACGTGTACAGTGTTTTTATGTCCGGAGACAAGATTTAGACAAGGGGAAAACATTAAAAGAGTGTTTGGGTGTCCTGAGACAAGATCTAAACAAGAAAAATATGAAGAACGAGTAAGAACTCGTGATGAACAAAGGGAAAATGGCGTAGAGCCAGAGGAAAAATAAGCACGGAGCTTGGTTTTTTGCACGGAGCAAGTTTGTAGCTTCAGGAGCTGGTTTTTGAGATGAGTGATATCTCTGAGAGATGGTTTGTGAGTTGAGTTATATATGTTTGAAGACTTGGAATGGATCCCTTTATATAGGGGGCGGCATGGGCCTTGCATTTAATGGGCTTGGGTTGCTGAAGAAGGCGAATTCCTCTTCCTAGGTAGATGACAGCTTCTAGGAAGGTGCAGTGAAGCTTCCTTCTTCTTCTGATTGCTTCAAACTACTGAGGAGATGGAAGAAAAGGATGCCAGAGCGTCACTCTCTTGGTTGGGAGACGGAAATCTTCCTCCTAGATGGTTGATGGCTAATTCTTCCTTCTTCCTATAACACTTCAGCATGCATTTGTTGCTTCTTTTGTGCTGAAATCAACTAATTTGACTAAGTAGTGGCCTACTGATATCATGACTTGGAATTTTAACACTTAGGCCACGAAATTATCTTTACTTAGTCATATTTAGCTCTTCAAATCATGAAAATACTACTTAGTTAAGAAAATGGCTTAAACCGGTGTGAGAAAGCCACATGTCCTTAATTGAAAAGAATGCTAAAGTTGCAAACGAAGTCGGAATAAACCAAAATTTCACCAGTAGGCTTAGATTATCTCCATAAGACTATGGAAAAAAGTCCGAGTGAACTCGAGCTCTCCTTCATGGTGAACTTGGTTTCACTCCCCAAAATGTCCTTAATTGAAACCGGGCATAAGTTTTTACACCGATGTAAGAATAAGGTAAAATTTTACCCAGATGATCTACATAGATCAAGGATCGTCATGGTATGCTCCTTGGTAGAAATCACAGCCTCTAGCCTCTTTAATTGATCAATTTTACTATTTGTCCTTAATTGAACAAAATGCAAAGTTGTAGTTTTGCCTCCCGGGGAGGGGAAAAGGGCCAGGCGATTTCTCCACTATCCTAGGTTGATTATGTTGAGGAGGTGTGAGGTTGAAAATCTCATGCCTCTCTCACATAGATAGATGTTTCTTTTGCTGACAAACTTTAGCTATCTGCCTCCTTCCTGCACGAAGAGAAAAATAACTTTCCTCAGGAAGAGGGCGGCCTCTCCTCTACATGGGAGACGACTTTGGGCCTTATTATGTTAGTCCATGAGATATTTTCCATCCCATGGATAGATGGTAAACAACTTCCTTTTTTACTGCTTGCCTCCCTAGTTGACAGCAATATTAAAGGAAACTGCTTTTGTTTGATTTTCTTTGCCACTCTCCTAGGTAGGGGCGGCATAGATGGATATTTAATAATAATTATTATGAAAAAATACTTATTATTTATTTAATAATTAATAAATTTCAGCCCTTGCAATTAATTACAAGATTTTCCTAATTTTATCAGAACCAGGGTGGTGCAGAAACCAAGTTTCTTCAGGATTTTGATTAAATCCTGACCACACATCTTAATAATATTTATGTGCAGACCAATTTACCCTCAATTGTAAATTGAGGTATAAACATTGCCCCCCCCCCCTCCGCAAGCTTAAGTCCTTGAATTAAAAAGGATTTGAGCTTGTATATAAGGAAATTGGTCTTGGGCCAAAATTCTTCCTCTTTTTTTCCTAGCCAACGTCGACACCCCCTTTGGTACCATACTTTTGCCGAAAAATATAGAAACTTTTTCAAGCTCCAATGGCTTCCAAAGATCATGGCAACAACAAGAATCATCAACAAAAAACTTCTCCTATGCCAAGCAATTCAAGCCGCAGCTCCTTGTTCTGGGACGCTTCCAAATCTTTGGCAAGGATCAAGCAATTTGGATCAAACTCCCATGATGGCAGCCCCAATTCGACTCAAGCAAGGCCAAAGCTCAAGTCCATGGTGATTGATCGCAAATCGGCACAAAATCAAGGTAATTGTTTCATGAACTTTTAATTTTTGCACTTAAGTTCATCAATTTCCTTTATGCCGCCAACCCTAGCATAATTTGCCATGCTTAGGTCTATTTTGATGGTGAATTTTGAGTAATATGGCTGCTGGAATTTTTAGAAAAAATTGATATAGAAATCGAATCAATTTCAATGAAGAAATTGGCAAAAAAACCCTAGTAAAAACTACATAGTTTTCGGCCTAGGACTTAGTTTTTTGCCATGGATCTTTAGATTAACATGTTGCTGCATGTAATTGAGTATTACATGGCATGAAATCATGTCAATTTAGTGGGAAATAGGGCTGGTATAGTCGACTTGGAATTTTCCAACCCTAGGCATGTAAATTCGGCCTAAATTGGCCAAAAATACAAATCCTATTAGGCCTAGGACTTTGATTTAGCCAAAATAGATTAGGTTTTGATGTTTTCCTCATGAAATTAGGTTAGGATTGGATGAACCCTAACCCAAATTGGACAAGGATTAAAACCCTAGCATGCCGTGGCTTATTTTGCAAAATTTCCCCACAATTTTGGCGGCATGCGATTTAGTCCCTAGGGTTTTATGCAATATTGTGATTTTTGGCCAAATTGATTAAATTGGCCAAAAATTCAGGGGTTAAGTCATAAATTTAGGTTCTAATTAAAAGTATAGAAGCCCTAATTTCACAATTTTAAACCCTAGTATGCGGCAGCCCCCAATTTGCACAAATTACAAGTTGTGTGGCATACCATTAGGTCCCTAGGTTTAGAAATTTTGCTAATTTTGGCCCAATTGATAAAATTAGCCAATAATTAGCCTTAAATCAGGCCTTAAGTATATGAAATTAGGTTAAATTTTATAAGTATAAAACCCAATTTGATAAATAATGAAAACCCTAGCATGCCGCGGCCTTAATTGCAATTTTTGCAATTTGGGCGGCATGCATTTAGGTTTAGGGTTTTGTTATTTTGGCTTGATTACTTGACTTAGCCAAAAAATTGAATTTTAGGTTTAAGCATAATTAAGTTAAATTTCACAAGTATGAACTTAATTTACCAAAAACCTTCAATTTTAACATGCCATGTCCTTAGTTGCAAAATTTACAACTTGTATGGCATGTAGATTAGGGTTTTCGGCCTTGTATAATTTTTAAGGCCAAAAATTAATTTAATTTTCTTAAAAATATTACCATAATTATTTTTGGCAGCCATAATTAATATTTTTTCCAAAATAAAAATTATGGAATAATTTTAAGGTGGTAAAAATTTAATTTTCACCAACTTATTAACAAAAATTATGTGCTAACAACCTTGTTAATTTTATTGCAAAAGAACTTGTAGCATCTTCTGAAGAGGAGAGAACTCTTGATCTTGTGAAGAGACTTGTCACTAAGTCTTATCATGAGATCGAGTTCCCTAGAGATGCCCTTGCTCCTTTCTTCACTGGTTTTCCCTCAACTGAGATGAATGACTGTTTTCCTCTACATCGAGGTGGCATGCTTCCCCTTCAAGGATATGACTATGATTTCCGCAAGTGGGTTAACAAAATGCAGTCATGGGCCAATTGTCCAGCGGAGTGGTGTGCTTGGGTGGATAGAATAATCATGCATCGTGAGGAAAAATTACGTGAACAAAACTTATTATCATTCATCTTATTGTCGAAGCAAAAATTCTCCTATGATGGCGCCATGCTTGCTGCTCTCAATTCCTTTTGGAATAGGTGTTGGAATTACTTCCATCTCCCATGTGTGCCTCCCTTGATGAAGCTGAGGATTTGCTATACTCCATTCCTTTTAGTGACAAACTCTACTTCAGCAAGTTTATCTTTGAGTATGCAAAGCCGACCTATGCTCCCCTCGAGGCTAGTGAGATTACGGCCTTCATGCTCTGCTTGATCTGCAAGTTTGTTGTTTGTCCTCCTTCACGTGCCTGTCTTGCTGAGTACCTTCACCTTGCTAAGCTCATCGCCTCAAGGAAGAGATTAGCCCTTGGTCAATTTGTATTGGGGACCCTCTTGATACGAATCTAGTTGTATTAGATTCAAATCTAGCCTTGAATATCTATCAAAGTCGACTTGAACTTCCTCAACTTCTAGATGTGTATGTCGATGACCTTCACAAGGTGATTCCTAAACTTTCGTCGGCCCAAAGTCTCCAATTAGACCTGCAATTGTTAACTCTAGAACACAAGATTCACAAACACTCAAGTATCACAACTTAATTGTTTGCTAGGACTCTACAAGATTGAAGAACCCTAAGTTTTGCTCAAACTAGAACAAAGAAGCTAAGATAATCAATTTGGGTGAAAACCTCAATTTTATTAATCAACTCAACTTATGTTTACAAGAGGGGGTTGGTGCCTTTATATAGGCAAGAAGGGGGAGGCGGCTCTGATATAAATTCCTATGCCCTAAGGGTAAAATAAAAAGCTAGGAAGGACCCTACTCCTTATTCTACTAGGAAAAGCAAAATAACAAACAAGGATTGGACTTAGTCAAACAAGGCCCAACCCAATGTCATCTAAACTAAATAAATAGCTAATTAAAATAGAATAAAGCCCAAATTGGCCAAATTACAACTCTAATGACCTAATGCTCATCGATTTCAAGAAGAATGCACAACTTGGAATCGATGGGAATATTCCTTTGTTGATGATCTCTAATGGGCTTCAAATGATCTCCGATGGCTTTAAACTCTTCAAGATGAACTCTAATGAGGCCAAACAAAGCTTCCTTGAACCTTTTAGCTCTTGCCCTTGTCATTTGGCCTAATGGCATCTTCAATGGATCAAATGGCATCTTAAGCAACTCCGATGAGCTTGAAACTTCTTCCTTAGCATCTTCAAGCTTCTCCAAACGTCCTTGCCGAATATGCACATCCTCTCCATGATCTCCATTGTGCCCTTCAAGACCATGATGAGTCCTTGGCGCATCATCCCCTCTCCCTTGAAAAGGATTTGTCCTCAAATCTGCATCATTATCAAACAAGGATAAGTCCGAGACATTAAAAGTAGCACTTATATTCCCATATTCACTAGGAAGATCTAGCTTGTAGGCATTATTCTTGATCCTCTCCAAGACTTGGAATGGACCATCTCCACGAGGTAATAGCTTAGACTTCCTCTTCTCAGGGAACCTTTCCTTCCTTAGATGCAACCAAACCCAATCTCCGGGTTCAAAGATGACCTCTTTGCATCCCTTGTTAGCATTCTTCATGTAGTGTTGTGTTTTTTTCTCAATTTGAGCTCTAACCTTTGCATGAAGATCCCTAACAAAATCTGCCTTGCGTTGCCCATCCATGTCAACTTGCACACTCAAAGGTAAACTCAACAAATCCAATGGGGTTAAAGGATTAAAGCCATACACACATTCTAAAGGTGAAAATCCAGTTGTACTATGTATGCTTCTATTGTATGCAAATTCAACATGAGGCAAACAATCTTCTCAGGTCCTTAAGTTCTTTTTAATCAAAGCTCTAAGTAAGGTAGACAAAGTCCTATTAACTACTTCAGTTTGACCATCAGTTTGAGGATGACAAGTAGTTGAAAATAACAACTTAGTACCTAACTTAGCCCACAAAGTTCTCCAAAAGTGACTTAAGAACTTAGCATCTCTATCACTCACAATCGTCCTAGGCATTCCATGTAGTCTAACAATCTCTTTAAAGAACAAATTAGATACATTAATGGCATCATCGGTTTTAGTGCAAGCAATAAAGTGTGCCATCTTAAAAAACCTATCAACAACCACAAAGATAGAATCTTTACCTCTCCTAGAATGAGGTAATCCTAAAACAAAATCCATGCTAATATGAGTCCATGGTTCATGAGGAATAGGCAAAGGAGTATACAAACCATGAGGTTTATATGTAGATTTAGCTTGCAAACAAGTAATGCAACTAGAAACATGCTTTCCTACATCATATCGCATCTTAGGCCAAAAGAATTGTTCATGCAATATCTCATATATTCTATCAACACCAAAGTGACCCATTAAACCACCCTTATGCGATTCCTTCAGAAGCACAAAACGCAAAGAACAAGTAGGTATACACAATCTAGATTCTTTAAACAAAAATCCATCATGCTTATAATACTTCCCAAATCCAGAATTCTCACATGCTTTAAACACATTACTAAAGTAAGCATCACTAGCATATAAGTCTTTAATAAACTCAAATCCAAGAAACTTATAATCAAGCATGGAAAGTAAAACATACCTCCTTGATAAAGCATCGACTACAACATTCTCCTTACCTTTCTTGTAGCGCACCACATATGGAAAGGATTCAATGAACTCAATCCACTTAGCATGCCTCTTATTCAGCTTTTGTTGGCCCTTTAAGTACTTCATGCTCTCATGATCCGTGTATATCACAAACTCCTTAGGCCACAAATAATGCTGCCAAGTTTGTAATGCTCTAACAAGAGCAAACAACTCCTTATCATATGTAGGATAGTTCAACGCAGCCCCACTCAACTTCTTACTAAAGTATGCCACGGGTTTCCCTCCTTGCATGAGTACTGTGCCAATACCTACACCTGAAGCTTCACATTCAATCTCAAAAGTATTGTTAAAGTTAGGTAAAACAAGCAAAGGAGCATTAGTTAGTTTATCCTTCAAAGTCTCAAATGCTTCTTGTTGCTCTTTTCCCCACTTGAATGGTGCATTCTTCTTCATCACACTAGTAATAGGGGCGGCTAAGGTGCTAAAATCCTTAACAAACCTCCTGTAAAATCCGGTCAGGCCATGGAAGGATCTCACTTGACCAACGTTGGTGGGGGTTGGCCAATCCTTGATGGCTTTGATCTTCTCCTCATCAACATGTATACCTTGCGCAGAAACCACAAAACCAAGAAAAACAAGCTTGTTTGTGCAAAAGGTGCACTTCTTAAGGTTAGCATACAACTTCTCAACCCTAAGTACATCTAAAACACATCTCAAATGCTCAACATGTTCCTCTAAGTTGCGGCTATACACAAGTATATCATCAAAATAAACGACAACAAACTTTCCAATATAAGCTCTTAAAACATGATTCATTAATCTCATGAAAGTACTAGGTGCATTAGTTAATCCAAAAGGCATAACTAACCATTCATACAATCCTAACTTAGTTTTAAAAGCAATTTTCCATTCATCACCCTCTTTCATGCGAATTTGATGATATCCACTCTTAAGATCAATCTTTGAAAATAAGCAAGAACCATGCAATTCATCAAGCATATCATCTAATCTAGGAATAGGGTGGCAATACTTAACTGTTATGTTGTTTATTGCCCTACAATCAACACACATTCTCCAAGTCCCATCCTTCTTAGGAACAAGCAAAACTGGAACTGCACATGGAGAAAGACTCTCGCGCACATAGCCCTTTTCTAGAAACTCTCCAACTTGTTTCTCCAACTCCTTTGTTTCATCAGGGTTTGTCCTATATGCTGGCTTGTTTGGAATTTGCGCCCCAGGGATGAAGTCAATTTGATGTTCACTCCCTCTAATTGGTGGTAAACCACTAGGAATCTCCTCAGGAAACAAATCTGCATAATCACTCAAAAGAGAAACAATGTTGCTTGGAAGCTCTCCATCCAAGTTGTTAGTAGTAACAAGTGTATTTTTAAGCATAAGCAAGATCAAAACAGAATTATTATTCAAAGCATTCTTAATCTCACTCTTAGTAGCTAACATACACTCTTTAACAACTTTCTTAGAACTATCAACCAAAACAGCCTTGGTTTCAACGCAATTAGAACTAGAATTAGCATGCTTTTTCTTTTCTTGAGCCCTATATTCAGATTCTAATTTAGTAAAATCATCCCTCAATTTCAATTGATCTTTCAAAGCTTCTTGAGGTGATAAAGGAATTAAAGTGAAAGGCTTCTTACCACACATGAAAGTATACTGATTTGCCTCACCATCATGCTGTACCTTGTTGTCAAATTGCCATGGTCGACCAAGTAGTACATGACATGCTTGCATTGGTAGAATATCACACAAAACATCTTCATTGTACCTGCCCAAAGAAAGAGAAACTAAAACTTGTTTGTTAACTTTAATTTCCTCCTTGTCGTTGATCCATCCTAAGCTATAAGGTTTAGGGTGTTTGGTAGTGGGTAATTGCATCTCCTTCACTAGGTAAACACTAGCTATGTTTGTACAACTCCCACCATCAATGATCACACTACTAGGTTTCCATTCGCATACATCCTAGTTTGAAACAAGTTTTCTCTTTGGTTGTGCACATCTTCTTTCACAAAAGCACTCAAAGTCTTTCTAGCAACCAAATTCTTAAGTGCATATCCCTTAGTATCATCATCACTCTCTTCTTGCGCAGACTCCTCCTCATCATCCCCATCACCACTTGAACCCAAATTGAATTCCTCATCTTCACTCACTATCTCACCATGATCATTAAGATACATCACCTTTTTATTGACGCAATCTTTGGCATAATGACCATATCCCTGACACTTAAAACACTTAACATGAGATTTAGAGGAAGAACTAGATGAAGGTTTAGAATCGGATTTAGGACTTACTCCCTTTTGTTGCGCAACCTCCTTCTCCTTGTTGGAAGTTTTCTCATCTTTCTTGATTGGAGTTTTCCATGAGTTTGATGATGAAAATCCCTTCTTTGCGCCACTCCTCTTAACTTGTCCCTCGGCCTTCAAAGCTTGTTGTAACAAGTCCTCAACATCAAAATATTGTTGCATCTCCACAATATCATGAATTTCTCTATTTAACCCCGCAAGAAACCTAGCCATGGTGGCTTGTGTTGGTTCCTCAATTTCGGCTCTGGACATCAACAACATCATCTCGGAGTAGTACCCATCAACACTCTTTGACCCTTGCCTCAAGGTTTGCAAACTTTGGTAAAGGAAGTTGATGTAGTAGCTTGGCACAAATCTCTTTCTCATGACACTCTTCAATTCCACCCAAGTATCTATAGGTCTCTCCAAATTTCTTCTCCTTGACTGCACCAATTGATTATACCAATTCAAAGCATTCTCAACAAATTCAAGGATAGCAATTTGTACCTTCTTAGATTCGGCATAGGGGTGATAATCAAAATACATGTCTAGCTTTGACTCCCAATCCAAGTAATCCGAAGGTGTCCCTCTCCCATTGAACTTTGGGATTTTGTATTTGATGTTGTCTTTAATCTCCTCCCTTGGTTCACCTCTCCTAGGACGCAAGTTTTCATTGTAGGCTTGACCTCCAAGTTCTTGTTGCCTTAATCTTTCCATTGGATCAACTCTCCTAGCAAGTTGCCTTTGAGGTTTTTGTTGTTTATCCCTTTGTTCATTGTTTGGTGCGACTTGGTTCTCCCTTTGTTGAGGTGGTGGCTCTTGTTGAGCTTTAGCCATATTTTCCATCCGTGCATCCATGGCATCTAATCTTTGTATAAGTGTTTGCATCATGGTAGCCAAGTCATTGTTTTGATTTTCATCTATCATTGTACCTACACACAAAGAAAAGTTAGTAATAAAATTTCCTCACAAGTGTGTGTGTGAATTACCTTTGTTGTGCTCTCGTGTTTGCACTCAACCTATGGATTGGCGATCCACTACTCTCTTAATGATCTCACAATATTATGCCTTTTTCTAGCTTCAATAGGCCTAATAAGAGCAAATTGTTAGAGCCTTCTTTCTTCTCGTGACCTACTTGAGGAACAAACAATTAAGAGTAATAACTTGAGTGAATCAAAATAAAAGTGTTCTTTATACAATCCAAACAACCTTTTGTCTCCCAAACTTGCTGCACAAAACACAATCAACACAAATCAATCAATTTAATCAAAAGAAAACCCTAGTACCACTTAGATCCAATTTCAAACCACTTGTATCCAATAGGGCTTCGATTCCAAAATTCTGCAAAACAAACTTCAATTCACAGCAAAAGCAACCCAAGAAACTCAAACAAACAATCAATTAGGGTTAGATGCAATCAATTGAACCAATTGCAAAAAAAAGAAAACCCTAATCCCAAATTCCCAAATCAAGAACCCTAGATTCTCGAAAATTTCGATTTCGACATAGATTTTTTTGATTTTTTTCAGTATTTTTCCCAGAAAGATAACACTAAAAGAAGTCTAGATCTCAAATTTCAAAGCTTTCCGAGTTCAAACGAAGCCAGAATAAATTTCACAAGATTCTGGTCGAAAAGTTTTTTATTTTTTTATTTTTGGAATATTTTTCGATTAAACTACAAGGTATGAGGACTCCAAATCTGAAATTTCACGTCGATTGGAGTTAATGATATGGATGAGATGGATGAAAAACTTGATGATAGATGAATAGAAGGATAGATTTACCAATTGAAGATGACAACCTATGCTCTGATACCAATTGATACGAATCTAGTTGTATTAGATTCAAATCTAGCCTTGAATATCTATCAAAGTCGACTTGAACTTCCTCAACTTCTAGATGTGTATGTCGATGACCTTCACAAGGTGATTCCTCTTCTTTCGTCGGCCCAAAGTCTCCAATTAGACCTGCAATTGTTAACTCTAGAACACAAGATTCACAAACACTCAAGTATCACAACTTAATTGTTTGCTAGGACTCTACAAGATTGAAGAACCCTAAGTTTTGCTCAAACTAGAACAAAGAAGCTAAGATAATCAATTTGGGTAAAAACCTCAATTTTATTAATCAACTCAACTTGTGTTTACAAGAGGGGGTTGGTGCCTTTATATAGGCAAGAAGGGGGAGGCGGCTCTGATATAAATTCCTATGCCCTAAGGGTAAAGGAAAAAGCTAGGAAGGAGCTAGGAAGGACCTTACTCCTTATTCTACTAGGAAAGGAAAATACAAACAAGGATTGGACTTAGTCAAAGCAAGGCCCAACCCAATGTCATCTAAACTAAATAAATAGCTAATTAAAATAGAATAAAGCCCAAATTGGCCAAATTACAACTCTAATGACCTAATGCTCATCGATTTCAAGAAGAATGCACAACTTGGAATCGATGGGAATATTCCTTTGTTGATGATCTCTAATGGGCTTCAAACGATCTCCGATGGCTTTAAACTCTTCAAGATGAACTCTAATGAGGCCAAACAAAGCTTCCTTGAACCTTTTAGCTCTTGCCCTTGTCATTTGGCCTAATGGCATCTTCAATGGATCAAATGGCATCTTAAGCAACTCCGATGAGCTTGAAACTTCTTCCTTAGCATCTTCAAGCTTCTCCAAGCCTCCTTCCCGAATATGCATATCCTCTCCATGATCTCCATTGTGCCCTTCAAGACCATGATGAGTCCTTGTCGCATCACCTCTACCGTGATCTGTACAACATCACTCAGAGGGTTGACAAAGGTATTCATGGTCCCTTGTGGATTCTTCAAGAATGGGCTTGGATGTATTTTCCTCAGTTATCTCTTGCTCATCATGCAGCTACTCTCACCACTCGATGCTATGGTGATTTGTACAGCGAGCTTGTTCATATTACCAACAATGTGAACAATGTCTTCCACAACTTATAGCATTTGAAAGATCAAGAGTTCTTCCTATACTCTCAGTGGCAATTTGGCCCTTCATGGTTCCAAGATTTGCCTACTAACGAGATTGCAGATGTTGTGAAACAAGCATGGAGAAACTTCTGCCTGCCTATTGACCTCTGTTTTGGCGTTGAAGTAGATGGGAGAGTCAAACCTGAGTTTGAAACATATTGTCCCCTTCTACTAGGTAGACAACTTGGATTCACACAGCAAATTCCTTCACCTCCTCACTTTTCAAGGAACAAGTGTTGTCATATAAGACCCTGGGTTCTTGAAAAAGCTTTCTTTATGAGATGCCATGAGTTTGCTGGGAAACAAAGACAAGAGGCCGAGTTCATCATTCCTCCCTTTGTATCTGAGGCCATTCCAAACTTCATTACTTGGTGGTCAGAGATATGGAGGAAAATTGGTAGTGAAGATATTTCTCACATTGCTGCAAGGCTACACTTTCCACCTGGTAACTTTTGCTACTTAAACTTTGATTTATAGTTTAAGTTTTTTACTAAATTTCTCCTTTCAGGTGATGCTTTCGCGCCTCCTAGGAAGGGTGCCAACAAAATGGCAAAGCAAGCGATACAAAAATGTGCTGCTCCATTTCGTGAGAAAGATCCTTCAGAACCTTCCACCTCAAAGAAGAAGAAAGCTATCCCAAAGTCTGGTGGTTTTACTTCTGACGACTTGATGGAAGTATCTCATCCTGAACCCTGTAGTCAGAATTCACCTCCTCAGAAGACCACAAGTGAGCCAGTGGATGGAGCTTCTCCCTCCTACTCTCCAGACGTTTCACTTAATCATGTCACCTATGTGGATCAAGGAGATATCCCTACTTCATCAGCAGGTTCGGCCCTTGATATGGCCACATCTCTCCTTCTTGATGACAATTTTTTCCTTGGGTGACATAGATTTCTCAGAGCAAACAGGTGGTGGTGATTTCATGAAGGATTTGGAAAATATAGTTTCCAATCCACATGGGGTATGTTCTAAGGCTATCACTGGAATCACTTCTCCAATGTCCATGCCTGTTCTGGTTAGTGAGGCAGCAGATAGGAATATTGAAAGTTCTCTTCCTATTGTCGCGTCTCCTGCTTCGACGATAACTCCATCTTCGATACTTCCTTTTGTTCTGGTTGACGCCCCTCTCCTCCAAAGATGCAAGATTCTTAAAAAGTGCACTTCCAAACTTCTGCCAATGGATCATGAAGTTTCCTCTGGGGATGTTACTGAGGTTCCTTCTGATGCAAAGCTGAAAGAAGCTTATGATGAACTTTGCAAGATTACATTGAAAGCAAATGCATCCGTTCTTCCTAATCAGAAGGAAGTCATCTATTCTCATGCTTAGACCTGGTCACGCTCTCTTGAAATTGATGATGACGAAGCTCAATTCTGGAAATATTTTCCAAGATTGTTTGATGCTTTCCTCACAAGGTACAATCAAACTCAGAGCTACTATGATCAATTTAATGAGAAGCAGAAAAGATACAAGGCACGCCAGAGGTCCTTGGATGACAAGGCCATGGCCTTATACCATTCTGTGGCGCCTTCTGAAAGGGAGTTAGCTATTGATGATGAAATCAATGATCACTGATCGGTCATCAGCAATCATAAAAATAATCTCCACTAAATCCTAACTAAGTAGATAGGGCAAGCAGGGGTCGATCCCACAGAAAAGGGGAATAGACTTTATCCAAGATTAACTTTTACTAAAAATTCCTTAAGAGTTTTGTTTAGAAACAAGGGATTAAAACTAACAATTAAAATTAACTAAGAAAGCAATCAAGAAAATTAAAGAAAACAATTAATAAGATAGCAGTGAATAAACTAGAAAATAATTGATAAAAACCTCCAACATAGAATTAATATCCCTCTTGACAATTATACATGGATCATTGATTACTAAGAATTATTAAAACAAAGAATAGCTTGTTGGAATTATATCCTAAATCACCTTAATTAGATAAGATTACTCGTCAAAGCTTAAATTAACCCTTTTTCCTCCTAACTAATCAATTAGTCGTCAAGCCTTAAAGATTTGCTAGGAATCAAAACATTAAGAACTAGTAATTTATACAAGCACAAAGAGCAATTTCTCACTCAACGTTCCTTATCTCCCTTGGAAGGAGCTTCCGCTCTCCCCCAATTGCTACAAACAACCAAGCCTGAACGTCAATCCGCGACTTGATCTAGCTAATGCTAACTTAATTTATCAAGAAAGTGTCGACCCAATCCATCAAAACAAGCAACATAGAATTAAAACAGAGATCAAAGGAATACTCTAGCACTCTAGAAGCACTCTAGAAGGACTCCTTCTTTTTTATTTTTTTTTTCAGAGGGACAATATTTCCGTAATTCCATGCCTCTTATCCTCTTTCCAAGGGTTACTAACTCCTTTTGTTTAAAGAAAAGAGTGACAAAAATGGATTGATTTTTTTAAAAAAAGCAGAAATACCTCTTCTCCTCTTGCATGAAAACACTTCTTTTTATGAAAATAATTTTTTAACTACCCTTTTATATAAGTAGTCCCCCACACTTATTCTTGACATATCCATAACATACTTTCATAATTGTAATTTCAATAAAAATTAAACACAAGTTATAGAAATAGACAATCATAGAAGCAATAAACAATAAACTTTTATCACAAAACTCTAATTATACCTAATTCTAAGAAATAAGATATCATGCTAAAAATCAATCAATCAAATAAAGCATTCTTAAAAATTCTAAGCATTCATCAATCATAATCAAATCAATCAACTAATATATGCATGAAAAATTCAAAATTATGCAAAATTTTCGAAAAATTTCATGGATTTCTATGCATGTAGACTCTCCATTAGACTCTCTCCCCCCACACTTAAAAGACACATTGTCCTCAAT
>AWUE01019309.1:0-30876 GCA_001974825.2 Corchorus olitorius
AATTCTAGTTCTAATTGCGTTGAAAACAAGGCTGTTTTGGTTGATAGTTCTAAGAAAGTTGTTAAAGAGTGTATGTTAGCTACTAAGAGTGAGATTAAGAATGCTTTGAATAATAATTCTGTTTTGATCTTGCTTATGCTTAAAAATACACTTGTTACTACTAACAACTTGGATGGAGAGCTTCCAAGCAACATTGTTTCTCTTTTGAGTGATTATGCAGATTTGTTTCCTTAGGAGATTCCTAGTGGTTTACCACCAATTAGAGGGATTGAACATCAAATTGACTTCATCCCTGGGGCGCAAATTCCAAACAAGCCAGCATATAGGACAAACCCTGATGAAACAAAGGAGTTGGAGAAACAAGTTGGAGAGTTGCTAGAAAAAGGGCTATGTGCGCGAAAGTCTTTCTCCATGTGCAGTTCCAGTCTTGCTTGTTCCTAAGAAGGATGGAACTTGGAGAATGTGTGTTGATTGTAGGGCAATAAACAACATAACAGTTAAGTATCGCCACCCTATTCCTAGATTAGATGATATGCTTGATGAATTGCATGGTTCTTGCTTATTTTCAAAGATTGATCTTAAGAGTGGATATCATCAAATTCGCATGAAAGAGGGTGATGAATGGAAAACTGCTTTTAAAACTAAGTTAGGATTGTATGAATGGTTAGTTATGCCTTTTGGATTAACTAATGCACCTAGTACTTTCATGAGATTAATGAATCATGTTTTAAGAGCTTATATTGGAAAGTTTGTTGTTGTTTATTTTGATGATATACTTGTGTATAGCCGCAACTTAGAGGAACATATTGAGCATTTGAGATGTGTTTTAGATGTACTTAGGGTTGAGAAGTTGTATGCTAACCTTAAGAAGTGCACCTTTTGCACAAACAAGCTTGTTTTTCTTGGTTTTGTGGTTTCTGTCACAAGGTATACATGTTGATGAGGAGAAGATCAAAGCCATCAAAGATTGGCCAACCCCCACCAACGTTGGTCAAGTGAGATCCTTCCATGGCTTGGCCGGATTCTATAGGAGGTTTGTTAAGGACTTCAGCACCTTAGCCGCCCCTATTACTAGTGTGATGAAGAAGAATGCACCATTCAAGTGGGGAAAAGAGCAACAAGAAGCATTTGAGACTTTGAAGGATAAATTAACTAATGCTCCTTTGCTTGTTTTACCTAACTTTAACAATACTTTTGAGATTGAATGTGATGCTTCAGGTGTAGGTATTGGCGCAGTGCTCATGCAAGGAGGGAAACCCGTGGCATACTTTAGTGAGAAGTTGAATGGGGCTGCGTTGAACTATCCTACATATGATAAGGAGTTGTATGCTCTTGTTAGACCATTACAGACTTGGCAGCATTATTTGTGGCCTAAGGAGTTTATGATTCACACGGATCATGAGAGCTTGAAGTACTTAAAGGGCCAACAAAAGCTGAATAAGAGGCATGCTAAGTGGATTGAGTTCATTGAATCCTTTCCATATGTGGTGCGCTACAAGAAAGGTAAGGAGAATGTTGTAGCCGATGCTTTATCAAGGAGGTATGTTTTACTTTCCATGCTTGATTCTAAGTTTCTTGGATTTGAGTTTATTAAAGACTTATATGCTAGTGATGCTTACTTTAGTGATGTGTTTAAAGCATGTGAGAATTCTGGATTTGGGAAGTATTATAAGCATGATGGATTTTTGTTTAAAGAATCTAGATTGTGTATACCTACTTGTTCTTTGCGTTTTGTACTTGTAAGGGAATCGCATGAGGGTGGTTTAATGGGTCACTTTGGTGTTGATAGAACATATGAGACATTGCATGAACACTTCTTTTGGCCTAAGATGCGATATGATGTAGGAAAGCATGTTTCTAGTTGCATTACTTGTTTGCAAGCTAAATCTACATCTAAACCTCATGGTCTGTATACTCTTTTGCCTATTCCTCATGAACCATGGACTCATATTAGCATGGATTTTGTTTTAGTATTACCTCGTTCTAGGAGAGGTAAAGATTCTATCTTTGTGGTTGTTGATAGGTTTTCTAAGATGGCACACTTTATTGCATGCACTAAAACTGATGATGCCATTAATGTAGCTAATTTGTTCTTTAAAGAGATTGTTAGACTACATGGAATGCCTAGGACGATTGTGAGTGATAGAGATGCTAAATTCTTAAGTCACTTTTGGAGATCTTTGTGGGCTTAGTTAGGTACTAAGTTGTTATTCTCAACTACTTGTCATCCTCAAACTGATGGACAAACTGAAGTAGTTAATAGGACTTTGTCTACCTTACTTAGAGCATTGATTAAAAAGAACTTAAGAACTTGGGAAGATTGTTTGCCTCATGTTGAATTTGCATACAATAGAAGTATACATAGTACAACTGGATTTTCACCTTTTGAATGTGTGTATGGCTTTAATCCTTTAACTCCATTGGATTTGTTGAGTTTACCTTTAAGTGTGCAAGTTGACATGGATGGACAACGCAAGGCAGATTTTGTTAGGAATCTTCATGCAAAGGTTAGAGCTCAAATTGAGAAGAAAACACAACACTACATGAAGAATGCTAACAAGGGACGCAAAGAGGTCATCTTTGAACCCGGAGATTGGGTTTGGTTGCATCTAAGGAAGGAAAGGTTCCCTGAGAAGAGGAAGTCTAAGCTATTACCTCGTGGAGATGCTCTATTCCAAGTCTTGGAGAGGATCAACAACAATGCCTATAAGCTAGATCTTCCTAGTGAATATGGTAATATAAGTGCTACTTTTAATGTCTCGGACTTATCCTTGTTTGATAATGATGCAGATTTGAGGACAAATCCTTTTCAAGGGAGAGAGGATGATGCGCCAAGGACTCATCATGGTCTTGAAGAGCATAATGGAGATCATGGAGAGGATGTGCATATGCGGCAAGGAGGCTTGGAGAAGCTTGAAGATGCTAAGGAAGAAGTCTCAAGCTTATCGGAGTTGCCTAAGATGCCATTTGATCCATTGAAGATGCCATTAGGCCCAATGACAAGGGCAAGAGCTAAAAGGTTCAAGGAAGATTTGTTTGGCCTCATTAGAGTTCATCTTGAAGAGTTTAAAGCCATCAGAGATCATTTGAAGCCCATTGGAGATCATCAACAAAGGAATATTCCCATCGATTCCAAGTTGTGCATTCTTCTTGAAATCGATGCGCATTAGGTCATTAGAGTTGTAATTTGGCCATTGTGGGCTTAATTCTATCTTAGATTAGTTATTTATTTAGTTAAGAACCTTATTTAGGTTGGGCCTTGTTTAATTAAGTCCAATCCTTAGATAATTTTCTATTGGTTGTATTTTTGGATAGTTTCTAGAAGCTTCATTAGGGTTAGCCACCTATGGCTATTGAGGATGCGGTTTAGGGGGTTTTCTAAGGGGGGGTTGCGCAAGGCTTTGCCTATATAAAGGCTCTACCTCCCTCTTGTAAACACAAGTAAAGTTTTCAATAAAAAAATTTGAGGTTATTCACCCAATTTGATTATCTTAGCTTCATTGTTCTAGTTTGAGCAAAACTTAGGGTTCTTCAATCTTGTAGAGTCCTAGCAAACAATTAAGTTGTGATTTCTTGATTGTTTGTGAATCTTGTGTTCTTGAGTTGACAATTGCAGGTCTAATTGAAGACTTAAGGCCGACGAAAGAAGAGGAATCACCTTGTGAAGGTCATCGATCTACCCATCTAGAAGTTGAAGAAGTTCAAGTCGAGTTTGATAGATTTTCAAGGCTAGATTTGGATCTAACACAACTAGATTCGTATCAATACTCTTCGGGAAAATCAAGCTTGAATGCATTGTCACTGAGTTTCTCAATGATCTTGAAAGGGCCATCTGCTCTCGGCTTCAACTTTGCAAATTGACCTTGATTGAACCTCCCCTTTCTCAAATGTATCCATACCAAATCACCTACATCAAGTTTAACAAACTTACAGTGCTTGTTAGTTTGTAGCATATACTTGATATTTGGTTGGGCAATCTTCTCTCGTACATCACCATGGAGCTTCTTAATCTCCTTTGCTCTTGCATCTGCATCACTACTATACTACCCACTAGAACAAGAAGGAGTTAGATCCAAAGGAGTAATAAGATTGAGACCATAAACTACCTCAAATGGAGTTCTCCCAATGGATGAATGGAATGACCGATTGTAGGCAAACTCTATTTGTGGAAAAAATCAAGTCCCATTGCCTTATATTCTTCCCCATATAGCTCCTCAACAAGCTTCCCAAGCTCCTATTAGTAACTTCAGTTTGGCCATCGGTTTGTGGATGATAGGACGAACTAAACTTGAAATTAGTCCCTAGCTTCCTCCAAATGGTCCTCCAAAAATGGCTAAGGAGCTTAGCATCCATGTCCGAAACAATGCTTCTAGGAACACCATGCAATCTCATTACTCCTTGAAGTACAACTCGACAATGTGACTTGCATCATTTGTCTTGTTGCAAGAAACAAAATCAGCCATCTTTGAGAATCTATCAACCACCACCATGATAGAATCCTTGTTCCTTTGTGCCCTAGGCAACCCAAGCACAAAATCCATGCTAACATCCTCCCATGGTGCATTAGGAATCGGCAATGGAGTGTAGAAGCCACTATTTTGGCTCCTAGTCTTGGCCAAATGACAAACCCGACATGAGAGCACATGTCTAACAACATCCCTTTCAAGCCTCGACCAATAGTAGTGTTGTTGCACCATGAACAAAGTCTTTGTTCTTCCAAATTGTCCACTCAAGGTACAACCGTGAGCTTCCTCAATGATAGCCAATCTCAAAGAGCAATGAGGAATACACAATTTGTTAGCATAAAATAAGTATCCATTAACAATAGAGTAAAGCTTACTAGGACCGTGAATACAAGCCTCCCAAGCATCTCCAAAGTCTTCATCATGCTTGTACAAGTCCTTAATAGCTTCAAATCCCACAACTTGCACTTGGAGAGTAGTATGAAGTATGAATTTCCTACTAAATGCATTAGCCACCACATTTTGAGACCCGGCCTTGTGCTTGATAGAGAAACTAAATGATTGCAAGAATTCAACCCATTTAGCATGTCTCCTATTAAGCTTGTGTTGTTGATTGATGAACTTCAAGGCCTCATGATACGAAAACAACAAAAATGATTGTGGTAGCAAGTACTGGGACCAATTATCAAGAGCTCTCACCAACGCATAGAACTCCTTGTCATAAGTAGAGTACTTTTTTTTGCATTTATTCAACTTTTCAGTAAAGAATGCAATGGGGTGTCTTCCTTGGCTCAAAACAGCCCCTATGCCCACATCCGAGGCATCACACTCTACTTCAAATGGTGAATTGAAGTCAGGCATCTTCAATGTAGGTGCTTCGATCACCCTCTTCTTCAACTCTTCAAAGCTAGCTTGAGCTTCACTAGACCAATAAAATTTCTTGCCTTTAAGGCATTCGGGTAATAGGGCAACAATAGTAGTAAACCCTTTAATGAATCTCTTATAAAATGATGTCAAAACATGAAAACTCCGAATCTCTTGAATGGACTTAGGAGTAGGCCAATTCAAGATAGCTTCAACTTTGCCACTATCCATTTTGACACCATCACCCGAAACAACATACCCCAAAAATGCAACTTCACTAGTGAAGAAATGACACTTCTTCACATTAGCATAAAGCGTCTCATTCCTCAACAAATCAAATACTTTTGTCAAATGTACAACATGAGAATCCTCATCAGGGCTATAAACCAACATGTCATCAAAATAAACAACACACTCACCAACACATGGCTTGAGAACATAATTCATAAACCTCATGAATGTGTTAGGTGCATTAGACAACCCGAATGGCATCACAAGCCACTCATATAAGCCATCTCTTATCTTGAAGGTTGTTTTCCACTGATCACCAGGTTTCATCCAAATCTGATGGTATCCACTTCGAAGATCAATCTTGAAAACACTTTTGCACCATGAAGTTGATCAAGCAAATCATCAAACCGTGGAGTGGGGACTCTATAATCAATAGGGATGTTATTGATAGCTCTACTATCAACACACATCCTCCATGAGCCATCCTTTTTAGGCACCAAAAGAGCAGGAACTGCACAAGGGCTCAAACTCTCTCGGATCAAACCCTTTTGCAACAATTTTTCAACCTGCCTCTATAGTTCCTCATACTCTTTAGGACTCATTCTATAGGCTGGCTTATTGGGCAACAACGAATCTGGAATGAGGTCAATTTGGTGCTGAATATCTCTCAAAGGTGGCAAACCAACTGGAATTTCATTCGAGAACACATCACTATACTCATCAAACAATGGCAACAACTTTGGGTGCAAACTTGAATCCTGCACATCAACATTCTCATCAAATACAACCAATGCAAATGCAATAGGCTCACCTCTAAGCTCTCGGACCAATTCCTTCCTAGTCATGAGCAAAGCCTCTTTCTTTGGTGTATGAGCAATATTTGGCTTTAATGGAGCGAAAGTGATCTTTCGGCCATCCTTCCTCAAATTGTAAGTATGAGCATGACCATCATAGATCACATGCCTATCATATAACCATGGACTTACCAACAACAAATGGCAAGCTTCCATAGGCACAACATCACATTCAACTTCATCCGAATAGCGCTTTCCAATGGAAAATGCAACCATGCATGTAGAAGTCACTCTCAAATCTTTTTTATCTTTCAACTAACTAAGTTTGTATGGAGTTGGATGAGGAGTAGTTGATACGAATCTAGTTGTTTTAGATTCCAAATCCACCCTTGTGACCTGCCAAGAATCAACTTGAACAACTTCAACTTCTAGATGTGTATGTCGACAATCTCACCCAAGCAATCTTCTTCTTTCGTCGGCCTTGACCTCCAATTAGACCTGCAATTGAACACCTAAGATCACAAGATTCACAAGCAATCAAGTATCACAACTTAATTGTTTGCTAGGACTCTACAAGATTGAAGAACCCTAAGTTTTGCTCAAACTAGAACAAAGAAGCTAAGATAATCAATTTGGGTGAAAACCTCAATTTATTAATCAACTCAACTTATGTTTACAAGAGGGGGTTGATGCCTTTATATAGGCATAGGGGGGGAGGATTAGATCTAGAAAATCCTAAGCCCTAAGGGTAAAGAAAAGGGCTAGGAAGGAGCTAGGAAAGATCCTACTCCTTATTCTACTAGGAAAAGGAAAATAACAAGTCCTATTAAAACAAGGATTGGACTTAGTCAAACAAGGCCCACCCCAATGTCATCTAAACTAAATAAATAGCTAATTAAAGATAGAATAAAGCCCACAATGGCCAAATTACAACTCCAATGGCCTAATACTCATCGATTTCAAGTAGAGTACATAACTTGGAATCGATGGGAATACTCCTTTGGTGATGATCTCTAATGGGCTTCAAATGGACTCCACTGGCCTTTAACTCTTCAAGATGAACTCCAATGAGGCTGAATAATGCTTCCTTTAACCTTTCAGCTCTTACTCTTGTCATTGGACCTAGTGGCATCTTCAATGGATCAAATGGCACCTTAGGCAACTCCAATGAGCTTGAAACCTTATCCAATGAGCTTGAAACTTTCTTGAATGAGCTTGAAACTTCTTTGTGAGTATTCCTAGCATCTTCATCTTCAAGCTTCTCCAAGCCTCCTTGTCGAATGTGCTCTTCCTCTCCATGATCTCCATTGAGCTCTTTAAGACCATGATGAGTCCTTGGCGCATCAGTAGTCTTCAAATCAAGCTTTTGAACCATCTTTATCGAAACAAGATTCTCAAAGCTCCCACTATCAATGATTCACCATAGACACCTTTCCTTTACATGTACATCGAGTATGAAACACATTTTTTCTTTTCCAATCTTCACTCTTTACGATTGGAGTCACTTTGAAACATTGCTGCACAACAATGGACTCTCCTTGATCGGCATGGGTGAGCTCCTCTTCTTCTTCCTCCTCGGATACCTCCTCAATCTCTTCGTTCTCACTATCATTCTCTTCAACAAGAGTTACAACTCTCTTATTTGGGCAATCTGCAGCCATATGCCCAAAACCATGGCATTTAAAGCACTTTATCTCTTGCTTCAATTTTGCCTTCTCAACATCATTGCTAGCTTTCTTGCCTTTATCCCTTTCATCACCCTTCGGTTTAGGCACAAATGGAGTCTTTGAAGTTGTCCACTTGCCAAAATCTTTGTTTCCATGCCTCACAACAGATTTAGACTTAAGTTGCCTCTCAACCCGTAAGGCCAACTTTGTAACATCATTCAAAGACCAATAAGGCTGGAAAGAAACAACATTAGCAATATCAACTCTTAAACTAGCCAAATACCTTGTTATAGTTTGCTCCTTGAGCTCACAAATGTTGGGTTTAATCATCAAGGCATCAAACTCAGTCGTATAGTCCAAGACACTCATGGCACCTTGCTTCAAATTTTGAAGCTTGATGAAGACATCTTGTTTGTAGTTTTCGGGCAAGAATTTTCTTTTCAACTCTAGGACCATCTTGTCCCATGTCCGAATCTTATCTTTGCCCCTCATTTTTCTTTGTTTCAACAAGTTTTCCCACCACAAAGATGCATGTTTTCTAAGCTTGATAGCAATAAGCTTCACTTGCTTATTTTCGGGCACATCTTGATATTCAAAAATCCTTTCCTCCATGTGTAATCAATCAAGAAAATCATCAGGTTGGCCTCTCCCATCAAATTCAGGAACTTCAACTTTAAGAGTGTAAGTACGAACATAATTTCCTTGAGGATCTACATCTGTTACTCTTTGTATTTGTTGATTACCATCACCAACTTCATCATCTACTTCATTACTTCTTTGTTGTTGGTGTTGTCTCCTTAAATATGCTCTAACATCATCCGGATGTAGAGGTTCACTAGAACTAGCACTTGAGGAACCCCCACCATGGCCTCCTCTCCTTGTATGAGAGCTAGAACTCCCTTCACTATCCTCATGGCGTCTCTCCCTTTCTTCCACCTCATGAAGCCGATTTTGAAGAGTTTCAACTAAGGCTCTAAGGCCTTCAACCGTCTCATTTGCTGCAACTCTACCCCCCATCATTTCCTTGTTGAGACATGATTATTGATCGGTCGTCGACAATCATAAAAATAATCCCCACAAAAATTTAACTAAGTAGATAGGGCAAGAAGGGGTTGAATCCCACAGAGAAGGGGAATAGACTTATCCAAAGGATAAAATCTTCTCAAGAATCTCTCAAAAGAATTACTCAAAAGCAGGGGATTAAATAAAACAATTAAAAGCAATTAATCTAAAAACAAAGCAAAGAAAATTAAATCTAAACTATGGCAATTAACAAAGAAAACAATAATAAGAAAGCATACTTCTTCTCCAATGATAGACATCAATCAATTTGACTATAGATCATTGATTTAAAAGATGAATTTAATATTTTATTCTCAATTAGATAATTGGTCTAGGGAAACCCTAACATGCATATTAGATAAAGATCCCTCTCACGTTAAATTATCCCTACCATCCTTAACAATTAATTTCCTTCTCAGGGTGAAAGATTGGTAAGAACAAAGCATTAAGAACAATTATTCATACATGCATAACAAGTAAAACCAAACTTATTAAATAAGGTTTACCAATCCCATTGGACCGCTTCTCAGCGTCTCCAATATGTTACCACACAATCAAGCTTGAGTTCTCACTCCAAACTTATATTTAACTATATATCTATCCAATTACATCAATACTGGCCACATAAATCCATAATCATCAAGATCATAAAATAAAACAGAGATTAGCAAACTATCAATCAAGATCATATTTTGCCCAAAAAAAATCAAGAACAAACATTAAATTATAGGCACAAAAATCTCACCATAATTAATTGATTGAAATCACGAAAGGATAAGAAGTATTAAGAATTTAGCTACTCATGGATTTTCCCAAATCCATGAGAGGCATAAGAAAACTTACAAGACATGAAAGGCCGAATCCTCCCCTTGGCAAAGCAATGGATATCACACCCCTTTATGAAAAGAGAGGGTGTCGATACCCTTAGGAAAAACTAGAACTAGAAGAAAAATAGATGAAGAGAAAATTATAACTTGTGTTCTCTAGGGTTACATAAGGTGGCTATTTATAGTGGACTAATTAGACTCCATATAGACTTAGGAAGGGTGTAGGACGGTTTAGAGGCTTGACTTGGTCTCCAAGTTGGCTTAAAAGTCTTCCTAGAACCGAAATTAGAGTGAAATTCAGACTCTAGAAAATTCTGGAATCGCACAGTAACTTCAACAACAATTTCAGGCTTGAAGATGGTAGAATTGGACTTTGGGCTTCAAAGCAAAGTTGTAGACCTCGGAGTTCGATTTCCAACGCTTACCTCACGGGCCTAATTTGGAGGTCTGAGCAGAAAGTTATGGCCTTTTCCCCGAGACTGCGCTGAATCCTAATCCAACTAGGATTAGTATGCGTGAATTGGATATTTTTTTGGGTTGTGTGGCACCAATTGGGGCTTTGACTCCAATTTTGGGCTTATATGGGCTGAGTATTATCCTATACAAAATATCCAAAATTCCATGTCTTCAAAGTCTTCAAGGGCTTCAGAGAAGACTTATCTTTAATCCTTCGTGATTTAAGCTCAATCCTCAATTCTTACCTCTTGAAATAATTCTTCAATAGTCTTCAATTTTACAAATTATCTTCAATAAATCTTCAATCACGAGCTTCGAATCCCCAAATCTTCACTCCAAATTACTAAGTCCATATTTGTGCAAAAAGTCATCAGAATAGCTCCAAAAATAGTGAAAAACAACAAGTTTCCGCTTTTCTTGTCTTCAAGACCTAAAAACACAAATACTTGCTAAATAGGGTTAAAACACAAATAAAAATACCAAAAAGCATAGAAAAATGATCATAAAAATAGGGTTAATTTTGACTCGATATATTTTCCCCCACACTAAACCTTTGCTAGTCCCTAGCAAACTAGTGTAGAAAAACTATGAAAACAAAAATTAAGACTAACTAATGCAAATCAAAATTCCATCGTAGTTTAAATCTTTTGAAAAATAGCAAGTTGTACAGTAGTTCATTAATACATACACATATTAAGGATTAATGCAATTATGAAATCAAAATAACAAAGAATAATAAGAGCACTTAATTTAAAAGATCAAAAAATAACAAGCATCTTTATTCTTAACCATAATTAAAGTAGTTCTAATCACTCATTATTCATCACATCCTATAACTACTTCTTTCCATAAGCTTATTTTTTCATCTTTATCTCCATTACTAAAAAGAATTCATATCATGAATACAAATCAAGGGTTTTCATGGGTTATAATAGATTTTCAAAGGGTAATTAGTTTTTAGAAAATTGAGGTTACTAACCTCGAAGTGTTCATGATTTGGGGTTCTAACTTCCTTTTATTTTTATTTTGAGGCTACTATCACTCTTTTTTTCAGAGGGACAATATTTCCGCAATTCCATGCCTCTAATCCTCTTTAAGGGTTACTAAAGCATGTTGTTTTAAAGAGTGACAATTATGGAAAGGTGACTCAGAAATACCTCTTCTCCTCTTACATGAAAACACTTCTTTTTATGAAAAGATTTTTTAACTACCCTTTTATATAAGTAGTCCCCCACACTTATTCTTGACATGTCCATAACATACTTTCATAATTGTAATTTCAATCAAGATTAAACACAAGTTCTAGAAATAGATAATCATAGAAGCAATAAATAATAAGCTTTTATCACAAACTCTAATTATACCTAATTCTAAGAAATAAGATAACATGCTAAAAATCAATCAATGAATAAAGCATTCTTAGAAATTCTAAGCATTAATCATTCATTATCAAATCAATCACTCAATATATATATGAAAAATAAAAAATTTTCAAAATTTTTGATAAAATTTCATGGATTTTATGCATGTAGACTCTCTATTAGACTCTCTCCCCCACACTTAAAAGACACCTTGTCCTCAATGTATGAATACTCATCTGTGTGAAAAGTGTGGTTATTATCAATCAATCACAACAATCATAGCATAAAAATCATAATAAAGATGCATATTTTCTTTGATTTGGACCTTAGTTTATGACCTATATGCTTATGAATGAAAACAATTGATTCAAATGAAGGAATAAGCAAGCAAGCAAAGCAATAACCAATCAAGACAGAACAATGCAAAGGAAATTAAAAAGATAGAGTTAAAGAAAGCTTCTCTATTTGTAACCATAAGCTCCATTCACGAATCCTTGCTTCTGAAACTCGACTCCTTTCAAATTCCTTTTGCAATTGTCCTAATTCAGCTCCATTTGCTCTCCTTTGGTTCCTTAATGTGAAATCCTAAAAAGAAAAGAAAAAATAAAAGAAAGAAAAATTAAGGGTTAGTAAAAATATTGGGTTGCCTCCCAATAAGCGCCTTTCTTTAAGGTCTTTGGCTAGACTGCCTTAAAGAAATTATTCTTCAATGGTGAAGGAACTGTGGATGTATTCCTTCAACAAATCCACAATGATCATGAGAGTATCATTGATTGCTTTGAGAACTTCAAGTTGAATTTTATCGAGATTTGAAATCATCAAAGGGTATGTAGCAGCACAGAATGGTGATGGCACGTGCTTAACCGGTGATGGCACGGGGTCGGGTGCATGAGTGACCGGTCGTGAATCGGTGGAAGCATAAGGTCGCTCGGCTGTGGCCGGTCTTGGCCGGGCATAAGGTGTGGATGGACGGGCCATAGCCGAGCAATGGCCGGCTAAGTTGGTTAGGTTGGCTCGATCATGACCTTGGGCAATCTCTTTTGGTGTTTTGGCTTCCATTCTTTGCTTCTCTCCTTGTGGCTGAACTCCTTGATTGTTGTTGACTTCAAGCTTGTCCTTTGCTTTCCTCATCTTCTTTGAGATTGAAAATGTCATCCTTCGAGACAATTTTTCAAGCGCAAAGTATGCATTCTCCGAGGTTCTTTTCAACAATGGGGTGTGATTGAAGGAATCAACAAGAATTCTATCTTTAAGTCCTAATCCTCCATAGAAGATTTGGATTAAAATTCCTTCTTTAAATCCTTGTTGAGGGCAATCGGCACACAATTTCTTAAATCTCTCCCAAAATTGGTGGAAATTCTCGTTGTAGCGTTGTCGATGTCCATTATCCTTTGTATTCCCTTGGAAATCTGATCAGGCATCAATGAAGATTCTTCACTGGCTCATTTCTTAACCCATTTAAAGTTTACAACACAAACAAAATTGTTAGATTTCAAAGGCAATTGAGATGAAATTCTAGGGTGGATAACATCACCATCGAATTCCATGGTCAATCAACCATTGAATACATCGATCTTGGTATGAGAAGTTCTTAGGAAAGGTCTTCCTAACAAAAAGGACATTGATATTTCGAATGTTCCAAATCCATAACAAATATGTCAATGGGGAAAATCAAGTGCTCAACTTTAATGAAGACATTCTCTAGAACACCTTTGGGGTGAACTAAAGATCCATCAGCTAACTGTAGAATCACGTCAGTATGTTTCAAAGGACCAAGATTCAAAGATTTATAAAAAGAATAAGGCATTACGCTTAAAGAAGCACCTAGATCAAGCATGGCATTCTCTATAACACTTCTTCCAATAGAACAAGTAATAGAAAACGTACCTGGATCTTTGCACTTAGGAGGTAAACTCTTTTGATGAACAGTAGAAAAATTAGCTCCAGCACTTACCTTACCTTGCAACCTTTTCTTGTTGGTACAAAGTTGCTTAAAGAACTTTGCATAATTTCAAATTTGTTGAATAACATCAAAAAGTGGGATGTTGACCTCAACATTTCGAAGTATCTCCAAATTATCTTGATCATCATCTTATTTCTTTGATTTCTTCAATCTTGATGGAAAAGGTGGGGCGACATGTAATTTGGAATCTGTCTTGTCAGCGGCAGTCTCCTTGTCTTTTTCTAAGGTATGTGCGCCAACTTTTCTAGGTTCATCTTCAATCTTGATTTCTTTGGCAGGTATGTACAATTCTTCTTCTTTGGTGTAGCTTGGCTAGCCTTCATCTTGTGCGACATGGGTTGGATAAAAAGGTCTTCACCTCTGATTTTCAACGCAACTGAAAAAGGAGAAAACCCTAGTCCCTCCAAAAGAAAACCTAGCCTCTTAAGAGATTCCAAGCCAACGACAATCTCTCCAAATTCAAGGCAAAGTTCTTCTCCATCAAGCAAAGAAAATCTGAATCAAGCATAGTTCTTCTCCATCAACAAAGCCACAACAAAACCTACGAAAGTTTCTCCATCAAATCCCAGCCGATCTACAGAAAACAACAAGCCTTTGACTCTTTCTCTAAAGATCTGCCGAATCCATCTGATCTACAAAGAATCATTCACTTCTTTGAAGATCTGTCAAATCAATCCCAAACCTAGCAAATCCGACAACGAGGAATAACAAGCCTTCATCCATTCCTCTCAAATCCATTTCATCGAGATCAAGCTATCAACCCTCGAGAATATTTCCAGTAGATCGAATTAGAGGATTCCTTTTACAGAGAATTGTGCCCATTTAATTTTCTTCAAATCAATAAAATCAATATTTTTTTCACTTATTTTGCTGTCTTTCTTTTGAGACACGAAATTTTGTGTTTACAAATTATCACTCCCTCATGCTCTTATCAAATGGTCCCACTGGGTGTGCTAGAATTTTGTAAACACAAATTTCGCGTCTGAAAATAAGAGCAAGAAATTTGGAACAAATAATTTTATTAATGTTGTGTGGGTACAATCTCTGGAAAGAATTACAATGAAAATCTATCCTCTGATTCTTCTTCGATGAATTCACTTCAAGGGTCGAATTGACTTGATCTTGAACGAACGGAAATAATCTCCTCCGAATAAGCTGGTGAAGATTGAAATGATGATTTCTTGAATTTGGTGAAGATCAAAATAAGAAGATCTGAAATACTTCAGATCTTGATTCTTCAGAGCTTTCTTTTATTTTCCTTTGTAGAACTTCTTCACTTCAAATTCTTTCAAATGACTTGTTGGAGCTTGGTATTTATAGTGGGGAATGGAGAGTTTCAAGATAAGTTTATTTCTCCTTGTTATTTATTTCTAGATAAATAATATTCCACATGCTTAACATTTTATTGGCTAATTTCCTAAGCTTTGTAATTTGATTGGTGAAGTGGTGTAATTTATTCACCATTTATCTCAATTTAATTAGAGATAAAGAATGATGACTCATAGGTTAATTTTAAATGGTCAAACCTATGAGACAATAGAATTTGATTGGTTGATCATGACTTCTTGAATTTCCATTGGCCACATGATTTTCTCTAATTTAATTTACATTTAATTAGAGATAAACCAAATGACTTAAACCAGTCTTGATTGGTTAATTCCAAGTAGTTGAGATTTGATTGGTCTAACCATGTGTATAATTTTGGCAAGACTAATCACTTTATGATTTCCACGTGTCACAATATAATTGGACACACAATTTGATTAACCATGAGGTATTCCAAGTCAATGTGGCAGTTTGTGATTTGATAACAAATTTTCTCCTTCTACAAATGCTTCATAAGAAAAATAGAGAATTAAAGTATATGAAGCAAGAAAACCAAGATTAGAACAAAAATTGCATGATATTGTGGTGTCTAGGCCTACAAAGTTAGAAAAAGAAAATTAACCAAAAAGAAAAATAAAAAGAGTACACATAGAATCAATTAAAAATATAAATTAAATTTGTTCCCCGACAACGGCGCCAAAAACTTGATGTACAAATCTGCAAGTGCACAGAATCAGTTGAAGTAATAAACCCTAGAGTATTCCAGGAGTTGATTCCATTGAGAACAACTACTTTCTATTATAATTAATTCTATCAAGAGAAGGAAATTTGAGAGATATCAAGTAAATTAAAACTAAAAACAATTGAATTATAAAAGCAGAGAAATAAATAAGGATGTGAAGACAACAATTGAACTATATGTTGACCAGACATATAAATCTCATGAAAAACAAGGAAAATAAATCCAACTTGAAAGAAAAACAATTCAATTCATAAATCAAAAAATAATCCCCAATTGACTACACCCTAAACCCTACTCATGAAAATAAAAACATAACTATTATTAAAAAAATAAAGAAAGAACATGAAAAGGAAGAAAAACTCCCTTAAAATTTCTTCAAGAAAATAGAAAAGAGTAGAAGTTGATTGTGTAAGTACAAGGCTTCCCTATGACTCAAACCTAGTCCATAAGTAACTAGGAAAAATGAATAAATAACTAATCATTAATTATAAAATCCTAAAGAAATCTTAGAGATAAAGAGATTCATTGAAGAGTGCAACACAAAAGAGGTATAGATGATGAATGGTAGCAACTAAGTTATTTCTCCTAACAAACATTATTCATTATAAAAGGTAGATTCTGGTCTAAACAGTGTCGAAACGTTCGGGTCCGGGGAACCCTGTCGAAACGACGTTGGAAAGGAGTCGCCACTAATCTTTTTTCTAAGGTGTGATTAGCCACCTAATTGTCTTAATCAGTCTAATGAGGTCCAGTGCTTGGCATGGGACCCACTAAACCTATAGGTCTGGTGATACGAATCTAGTTGTTTTAGATTCAAATCTAGCCTTGAAAATCTATCAAACTCGACTTGAAATCCTTCAACTTCTAGATGGGTAGATCGATGACCTTCACAAGGTGATTCCTCCTCTTTCGTCGGCCTTAAGTTTTCAATTAGACCTGCAATTTCAACTCAAGAACACAAGATTCACAAACAATCAAGTATCACAACTTAATTGTTTGCTAGGACTCTACAAGATTGAAGAACCCTAAGTTTTGCTCAAACTAGAACAAAGAAGCTAAGATAATCAATTTGGGTGAAAATCTCAATTTATTAATCAACTCAACTTGTGTTTACAAGAGGGGGTTGGTGCCTTTATATAGGCAAGAAGGGGGGGCGGCTCTGATATAGAAAATCCTAAGCCCTAAGGGTAAAGGAAAAGACTAGGAAGGAGCTAGGAAAAATCCTACTCCTTATTCTACTACGAAAAGGAAAATAACAAGTCCTATTAAAACAAGGATTGGACTTAGTCAAACAAGGCCCAACCCAATGTCATCTAAACTAAATAAATAGCTAATTAAAGATAGAATAAATCCCAAAATGGCCAAATTACAACTTCAATGACCTAATACTCATCGATTTCAAGTAGAGTACATAACTTGGAATCGATGGGAATATTCCTTTGGTGATGATCTCTAATGGGTTTCAAATGATCTCCAATGGCCTTCAACTCTTCAAGATGAGCTCTAATGAGGTCCAATAATGCTTCCTTGAACCTTTTAGCTCTTGCTCTTGTCATTGGGCCTGATGGCATCTTCAATGGATCAAATGGCATCTTAGGCAATTCCAATGAGCTTGAAACCTTCTCCAATGAGCTTGGAACCTTCTCCAATGAGCTTGGAACTTGCTCCAATGAGTTTGGAACTTGCTCCAATGAGTTTGGAACTTGCTCCAATGAGCTTGGAACTTGCTCCAATGAACTCCTAGCTTTACATCAAAAGCTCCTTTTTTATACTCAAGTTCAATTTAAAAAGTGACCATGAATCTATCCTTGAATCAACCATGTTCAAAAATCAAAACTTGAAAACAAAGACTTGATTTTTCTTTTAAATTTAAGTTAAGATCCAAAGGAAATGATTATGCCCAATCCCTAATTATCCTTTATTCCTTTCATTACATTATGGTCAATAAAAAATCTTAACTTTAGCATGGAAACACCAATTTAAGCCTTTTAAAACCTAATTTTTTTTATCAAAACAACAATTAAAGCAAAAAAAGATGAACATGAATCAAATTTATCACATTTACTTAACTAAAAATCATACCTTTCAATAAAACAAATAAACTTTGAACAAAATTAACACTTAAATCAACAAGTCACCATCATGTCCACATAAACACATATAAACTCACTAAAAAAATGATCCATTTATCACAACATTAGAAGCAAAGCAACAAAACATCAAACAAATAAGCCCCAAATCGCCATTACAAGAAACAAGCTGGATTAAATTGAAAGAAAAGGCAAAAAGAACTCACCAAGACGGCGTCGTTTTGACCCTTTGGAACCCATTTTATCAAACTTATTTCTTTCTTCCTCCTCGACGCCTCTCCCTTCTTCTTACTCGAGCTCCTTCTTCCTCAAACCTACAGTGCCGCTGCCTTAGCTCTCCATCCCCGTCACAGTCACCGTTACCCCAGATTTTACCCCAGTCGAAGACCCTAACCTTAAAACCTCCTACAGATCCCTCCTTTGCCTTATAAACCCGAAACGCCTCTTAAAACTTCACAACCCGCAACCTCAAAATCACAACCCCGACCAGATTCACCGGTGAAACCCACCTAAGACTCTGTCATAACCATCTCAGGCCTTCATGTTTTCAATCTATCCAGTTAATTCCAACAAAACTACCCGATTCTAAGAAAACCCCAATTTTCCTTTTATGAACCCTAAGTTCCACCTCCTAGAAACCCATCAGTTTTTTTAGGAAGAGATTGGTCGATGGTAGGAAAAGAGTAAGAGGTTTTAGGAGAAGGAAAGAGATCGTTCTGCTTTTCAAAAAAAAATCAAGGAGAGAGAGTTTCGATAATGTGTGAGAGGAAAGCTCAAGAGAGATTTTTTTCTTTTTTTGAATCAGAGGAGCTTCGGGTAGGAAGATGAGAGTGGTGTGTTTGTTTCTTGCAGTGGAGTGGTGATTTTTGAATTTTCAGTGTATGTGTCCAAGTGTGAGAGATTGTTTAAAGAGAAGGAATCCGAGAGGGAGAGACTAGATTCTGTTAAGGGATCAATTTGTGTGTGTCCAGAAGGGTGTGTGAGGAAGTGTGTGTATTTTTTTGTGTGGAAGGGTGAAGAAAATTGTAGAGGTCAAGAGAAAGCTTGAATATGTGTATGAATTCTGTGTATCTAAAAAATGTCTGGAGAGCTCAAGAGATTTTTGCTTGTTGAATGAGAGAGTATCAGGGTGAGAAGAGAGGGTTTTTTTTTGTGTTTTCAATTGCCAGAGAAAGAAATGGATAGGTATGGAGAGTAAGAGTGTGGAGAGTGTGAGGATCCCATAAGAGGGAGAGAGATTCTGTTTTTGAGAATGGGAAGAGAGAGCCTGGGAAGATGAGAGTGACTCTGAATTTGTGTCTAGATTCTTCTCCCCTTTCTGTTGTTGATGTCCTCATTTAACTCTAACTAATTTAGTCTCTCTGCAAGTTGTTGAAATGATAAGAATGGAAGGGGAAATGGCTGGCAGCTGTAAACAAATCCAGGTAGTATCCTGTACAACTCAATTTTGCCCTTATGTAGTTACTACCCATTTTGCTCATTGATTTCTTTTATCTATCTGTGCACTGATATGCTGGATCATGCATGAACCTGCTTTGTCAATTTGATCCTGGTCCCTCCTGCTTATGAGCTAGAATATTTTGCACTTGTGTAACCATGAATGTGTAAATAACTAGTGCTGCTAAATAAGATAACATAAATACACAGTATGCTAATATTGAAATGCAGACATGTGATTTATATCTCCCAAGAAGTACAATCTTCTGAATTCCTCTTCCTTTGCAGGTTTGGGTAAAGCAAAAAGGGACAATGCTCTTGGAATATCCCCTCTTTGACACGCCAGGAGGCTTGCCTCAATGTTGCTGTTGTTTCTTTCCTTTTTCCTTCCTTGAGATTATGTACTCTTTCCTTTTAGGCTTATTCAAATAATAATTGAATTTTGTAACCAATGCCACTTTGGGACCTATGTACTTTTTATTTTGGGAATTAAGAGAATCCGTTGCTTCCATATTGTAAGTGAAAATAAAAAGACTTGATCTAATTTAAAACTCCCAACTTAACTTCATATGATTACTAGAATGTGCACACATGACTAGTAGACAAAATGACATGATAAAAAAAAATAGTATGCTTCATGAGAAATGAACTTGAATATGCCCAATGTGACTAATGTAAAAAATGTGCATGTGAATGATATAATTAAAGGGAACATAAGAATAAATTGGATATGAAAATGCCAATTGAAAACTAGGCCCATTTCTAAACGGGCTCAACCTATATGATTAAAATGCAACCAATGCTAAATTACTAAATGAAGCTAAACTATGAAATATGCGAAAATGCCTAAGGCGCACATTAAGATTTTTTTGGGTTTTTCAAATGCAATCTAGATGACTAAGAGATGAATTAGCTATTCTAACTAAAAGCGAGCTTAAAATGACCAAAACACCCCTGAATGTGCAAAATGACCAAAATACCCTTAGGTGACCCTAATGCCAATTAAGAAGTAAATTGATTTAAATTGAAAGGATATGGACAAAAATGGGTGTCTACAGCTGCCCCTCTTTGCGTGCTTTCTAAGTATCGGGAGGTTTACAAAAAGTAGTTTGTATACTTTCTGAGAGTTAGAAAGTGCGCAAAGACGTAGACACCCATTTTATCAAGCAGAGAAAGTAAAACAAGAGCCCAAAATACAACCCGAAGCAGCCTCCGCAAATTTAAAGCAAAGAGATCCTCGAATAGGATCCTGAAAACAACTAACGAAACAACATCCTGAATATGGTTCTGAAATTAACTGGTAAGCAATGATCCTAAATCAGAATCGAAATAAAACTGACAAAGCAATAATCCTAAATCATGATTGAAATATAACTAATAAAGCAATGATTCTAAACCAGGATTAAAATAAAGCAATTATCGTAAACCAGGATTAAAAAGCAATGATCCTAAATCAAGATTAAAATGAAACAATGATCCTCAACTAGGATTTAAATAAAGCAATGATCCTAAATCAGGATTAAAAGAAGCAATTATCCTCAACCAGGATTTAAATAAAGCAATGATCCTAAACCAGGATTAAAATGAAGCAATGATCCTCAACCAGGATTAGAATAAAGCAATGATCCTAAATCAGGATTAAAATGAAGTAATGATCCTCAATCAGGATTAAAATAAAGCAATGATCCTAAACCAGGATTAAAAAAGCAATGATCCTAAATCAGGATTAAAATGGAGCAATGATCCTCAACCAGGATTTAAATAAAGCAATGATCCTAAATCAGGATTAAAATGAAGCAATGATCCTCAACCAGGAATTAAATAAAGCAATGATCCTAAACCAGGATTAAAATGAAGCAATGATCCTCAACCAAGATTAGAATAAAGCAATGATCCTAAATCAGGATTAAAATGAAGTAAAGATCCTAAACCAGGATTGAAATTAACTTATAAAGCAATGATCCTAAACCAGGATCGAAATGAAGCAAATATCCCAAACCAGGATTGAAATGAACCGATAAAGCAAGGATCCTAAATCAAGATCGCAGTAAACCAATAAAGCAATGATCCTAAACCAGGATCGAAAATAAACTGATAAAATAGAATATATCTTGAATAAAACATGAAAATGCCCAGAGGTCTCATCAAATTCCCGGAGCCTTCTGGATTTTGTGCCCGGAGGACTTACCAGTGCAAACTCTGAATAGAGACCTTGACCAAGGATTTTAACTTAAACATGAATCTTTGATGAAAAACTTGATGAAATGAAATGATACCAGGAGGTTTCTAAACCTGTGCCCGGAGGACTTACCGATGCAACTGATGCACCAAGGACTTATCATGGACTTGAAGATGACAATGGAGAGCAAAGAAAGGATGTGCATGGGTTGCAAGGAAGCATGGAGAAGCATGAAGATCAAGGAGATATCACACAACATGTTTCTAGCACCAAGGAGATGCCAAAGATGCCATTTGATCCATTGAAGCTGCCATTAGGTCCAATGACAAGAGCAAGAGCCAAAAGATTCAAGGATGCATTATTGGGCCTTGTTAGAACTCATCTTGAAGACTTGAAGGCCATCGGAGTTCATTTGAAGAGCTTTGAAGATGATTTGGGCAAGAATATATTCTCATCGATTCCAAGTTCATCACTTTGCTTGCAATCGATGGATGAATGAGCTTGAATGTGTTATTTAGGCCATTGTGGGCTTTATTTTATCTTACATTAGCTTATTTTTATGTTTGGATATTATTTGGGTTGGGCCTTGTTTGACTAAGTCCAATCCTTGTTTAATTATGTTTTTATTCCCTTTTTGTAGTTGGGTTTGGACTAGTTTTACCCTAGGCCATATATTTGGACGAAATTTAGGTTTTATTTTTGGATATTGGCCAAACCCCTTTGCCTATATGAAGGCATCAACCCCCTCTTTTGTAAACAAGTTAAGTTTTCAATAAAGAATTTGAGGTTATTCACCTAATTTGATTATCTTAGCTTCATTGTTCTAGTTTTAGCAAAACTTAGGGTTCTTCATTCTTGTAGAGTCCTAGCAAACAATTAAGTTGTGATTTCTTGATTGTTTGTGAATCTTGTGTTCTTGAGTTGACAATTGCAGGTCTAATTGAAGACTTAAGGCCGACGAAAGAAGAGGAATCACCTTGTGAAGGTCATCGATCTACTCATCTAGAAGTTGAAGAAGTTCAAGTCGAGTTTGATAGATTTTCAAGGCTAGATTTGAATCTAATACAACTAGATTCGTATCAATTGGTATCGGAGCATAGGTTGTCATCTTCAATCGGTAAATCTATCCTTCTAATCATCTATCATCAAGTTTTTCATCCATCTCATTCATCACAGTTCATATCGCAACTTTCAATTTTTCAAGATCCAAAAAATTTCGAAAATTCAAAAATTTATTGTGGTTTCATCCTAACTCCAATTGCTTTGAAATTTCAGATTTAGAGTTCTCATACCTTGTGCTTTAATCGAAAAATATTTCAAAAATAAAAACAAATAAAAAAAATTTTCGACCAGAATCTTGTGAAATTTATTCTGGCTTCGTTTGAACTCGGAAAGCTTTGAAATTTGAGATCTAGACTTCTTTTAGTGTGATCTTTCTGGGAAAAATACTGAAAAAAATCAAAAAAATCTGTGGTGTCTGCCGCAATTTTGACCTAGGGTTCTTATCTGGGTTTATTGGGGTTAGGGTTTTCTTTTTGCAATTGATTGATTTGGTTGCAATTAACTCTAATTGATTGTTTGTTTGAGATTCTTGGGTTGCTTTTGTTGTGAATTGAAGTTTGTTTTGCAGAATTTTCGAATTGAAGCCCTATTGGAGACCAGTGGTACTAAATTGGATCTAAGTGGTACTAGGGTTTCTATTTGATTAAATTGATTGATTTGTGTTGTTAATTGTGTTTCGTGCAACAAGTTTGGGAGACAAAAGGCTGTTTTGATTGTATAGATCACTCTTATTTTGATTCACTCAAGTTATTGCTCTTAATTATTTGTTCCTTAAGTAGGTCACGGGAAGAAAGGAGGCTCTAACAATTTGCTCTTATTAGACCTATTGAAGCTAGAAAAAGGCATAATCTTGTGAGATCATTAAGAGAGTAGTGGATCGCCAATCCATAGGTTGAGTGCAAACACGAGAGCACAACAAAGGTATTTCACACACACACTTGTGAGGAATTTTTATTTCTAACTTTTCTTTGTGTGTAGGTACAATGGGAGATATGCAAGAAGTACCAAATCAAGCCAAAGATTTGAGGACAAATCTTCTTCAAGGGGGAGGGAATGATGCGCCAAGGACTTATCATGGACTTGAAGATGACAATGGAGAGCAAGGAAAGGATGTGCATGGGTTGCAAGGAAGCATGGAGAAGCATGAAGATCAAGGAGATATCACACAACATGTTTCTAGCACCAAGGAGATGCCAAAGATGCCATTTCATCCATTGAAGATGCCATTAGGTCCAATGACAAGAGCAATAGCCAAAAGATTCAAGGATGCATTATTGGGCCTTGTTAGAACTCATCTTGAAGACTTGAAGGCCATCGGAGTTCATTTGAAGAGATTTGAAGATGATTTGGGCAAGAATATATTCTCATCGATTCCAAGTTCATCACTTTGCTTGCAATCGATGGATGAATGAGCTTGAATGTGTTATTTAGGCCATTGTGGGCTTTATTTTATCTTAGATTAGCTTATTTTTAAGTTTGGATATTATTTGGATTGGGCCTTGTTTGACTAAGTCCAATCCTTGTTTAATTATGTCTTTATTCCCTTTTCCTAGTTGGGTTTGGACTAGTTTTACCCTAGGCCATATATTTGGACGAAAATTAGGTTTTATTTTTGGATATTGGTCAAACCCCTTTGCCTATATAAAGGCATCAACCCCCTCTTTTGTAAACAAGTTAAGTTTTCAATAAAGAATTTGAGGTTATTCACCCAATTTGATTATCTTAGCTTCATTGTTCTAGTTTGAGCAAAACTTAGGGTTCTTCAATCTTGTAGAGTCCTAGCAAACAATTAAGTTGTGATTTCTTGATTGTTTGTGAATCTTGTGTTCTTGAGTTGACAATTGCAAGTCTAATTGAAGACTTAAGGTCGATGAAAGAAGAGGAATCACCTTGTGAAGGTCATCGATCTACTCATCTAGAAGTTGAAGAAGTTCAAGTCGAGTTTGATAGATTTTCAAGGCTAGATTTGAATCTAATACAACTAGATTCGTATCAGCAACATCTAAAAAGAGACCTTAAACAAGGATTTTAACTTAACTTACATGGCAATAAGCTTAATTTGGGCCCACCTGGAAGTAAGGCTTGACTCATACGGAAACGAGTCCGGTTTTGGAAAACTGATCGAGCCAAAAACAACCATATTTTCATGGCTATTTTATTATGTTTTTGGATCAATTTATGCTTAAATGTATGTTATTTTGTTAATATTTGTGATTTGAGTCTTTATGAGATGTGAAATTGATAATTTGATAATTTTCACTACTTTTGGAGCTATTTTTATGACTTTTTACACAGATTTGAGCAAAGCAATTTTGAGCATAGATTTGTAGATTCGAAGTTCGTGTTTGAAGACCATTTGAAGATAAATTGGAGACTTGAAGACCATTGAAGATTTATTTCAAGAAGCAAGAATTGAAGATTGGAGCTTTAATTGAAGACAAGTCATGGATAAATTCTCAAGTTTTCGTATTTATGGATAATTTATGTGGGAAAATACTCCGCCCATATAAAATATTAATTGGAATTAAAATCCCAATTAATGACTCCTAAATCCAAGGAAATATCCAAATCCCGTACATTCCCGATTCTAGTCCTAACAGGATTAGGATTCAGGCGCAATTTTGGTAGAAAAATCATAACTTTCTGCTCAGACCTCCGATTGAAGCCCATGAGTACTCGTTGGAAAGCTGACTCCGAGATCTACAACTTTCTTTTGAAGTCCAAGACCCAGTTCTGCCATCTTCAAGCCCAAAAATGCCGTCGAAGTCACTGTACGAATTCAGCAAAATTTTAGGATCCTACTTTAACTTGGGTTCTACTCTAGGATGACTTTTAATCTAACTTGGAGTCCAAGTTAGACCCAAAACCGTCTTAGACCCCTTTCCAAGTTAGGATTGGATTTTCTAGGATTATTTCCACTATAAATAGCCACCTTAGGTCTAGGTTTTTTATGTATATAGATCTAGAGATTTTATTTTGAAGAATTGTTGAAGATTTGGAGGAGTTTTGCCCTAGGAGCCGCCGGCCCCTCTGCTTCCCATCCTTAGATAAGTTTTTCTTCCTTTCTTTGGATGCTCACTCAATTCATGAGTGAGTAATCCTTTTCTTTTCTCCAATGTAGAATTTAATTGATCTCTTGACTTATATCATGGTGAGATTTTGTGCTTTTATATGAAAATTAATTGGGTATTTCTTAATATCTCTGCATGAATTCTATGTTGCTTGTTTTGATAGATTGAAGCGCGCACTTTCTTGATAAATTAAGTAGCATTAGCTAAATTAAAACTTGAAGGATCTTCGGATTTAGTTGTTTGGTAGCAATTGGAAGCGAAGGATCTTCCTTCCAAGGGATTTAAGAATCTTTGACCAATTTTTAATTGCCCATTGTGCTTGTAAATTACTAGATCTTAATGCTTTAATCTTGAGTAATTATCACACTGGATCAAGAGGTAGTTATTTAAAGAGTAAAAGGGATACTTCACACTGGATCAAGAGTTTTATCTAATTAAGGTAATTTAGGATTAAATTCCAAGCAAGCTATCCATTGTTTTCATAATCTTTAGATATCAATGATCCATGGTATTGTTGTCAAGAGGGATATTAATTCTATGTTGGAGGTTTCTCTTAATTATTTTCTCAATTTGTTTTCAGCTTTCTGATTAATTGTTTTCTTTAATTTTCTTGATTGTTTTCTTAGATAGTCTTAATTACTAGTTTAATTTGATTCAATTTTACTCTCAAAATCTTCTTTATTTTATTTGTTTTGTTTGAAGAAAAAGAATAATAACCTTTCTCTCTGTGGGATCGACCCCTACTTGCCCTAACTATCTTTAGTTAGTAATTGTTGGGATTTTTATTTTTATGATTTGCTGACGACCGATCATAAATTTTGGCGCCGTTGCCGAGGAGATTGTTTATTTTCTTTTTCTTTTCTTTTTCTATTTGATTTGCACTTGATCTTCTCTGTTTTGTAGGAAAAATCCAATGGCGCAACAACGTTCGTTGAGAGAGCTGAATTTCAACTGTGAATTGCGGCCACTCTACATTGTCTATCCAGCCGTGGATACGTCATACAAGCTGAATTCTAGAGTGATCCACATGCTGCCAACCTTTCAAGGAGAGTCTCATGAAAATCCTCATGAGCACTTACAAAATTTCTTTATATAGTGTGCTGCAACCACTGGGATGCCGGAAAAACAAGCGAAACTTCGAACTTTTCCTTTAACATTAGAAGGAAAAGCAAGAAGTTGGTTCTTGACTCTGCCATCAAAATCCATAACTTCTTGGAAGGAGATGGAGGTGCTCAGACCAAAATCATACACCTTTTTATTAGCTTTTTCATATGCTTTTTGAGTGTTTTATGCTTGATTATGCCTTATATTGGTTATAATTGTGTTCATAGGTGTTGACAAGAAGAAAAGTGCAAAATCATCAATTTTGTACCTTTATAGAACCTTTTTGGATGATTTATGACACAAATATTTTCCAAGGAAGATTTGGATGAAGAATGGAGCCATCATGTTCGTGATTGAAGAGCTTGAAGAGTCAATTTATGATTATCAAAGTCATAAAGTTGATTGCTTGGTGTTTTCAAGGCAAAGGAGCAAATACAAGTTCAAGGCAAGAAGACATGTCAAGGTGATGAGCTAAGACACAACCCATCTGGGTGATCAGGGGAAACACATGGGTCTTCAGACAAACCATGTGGGCACCCAGCTGGAGTCGGGACACTGCCCACCTGGGTTCTCAAGAAAACCACATGGGTGCTCAAGGCAACCATGTGGGCGCCCAGGTGGAGTCGGGGTCCTTGTCCCGCGCGCGCCCAGCAGCCAACATCGACACTCCCATGTCACTTCCTCTTGAAGCTACTTCAATACTTTCCAGATTTGGCGACAGTTTGGGAAAACAGCCAAAACTTTTGATCCAGAACTCCAAATGAGGCATATGAAGATGCGTTGGAAAGCTAACTCCAAGAGCTAAAACTTTCATGTTTTGGTCGAAGCCCAGATTTGACGTTTTCATGGACGAAAATGCCCCTCAAGTCTGCGGACAGAATCTGTTTTGGGCCTGACTTGCGTTTTTGATCAATTGAACCCATATAATCTATTTGGGTCAGCTTGAAGATATGAAGAACAGCCCATAACGTCCCTAGGGTTAGTTTAAGTCAGTTATAACTCTAAATTAAACCCTAGGCAGCCCCCTATATAAACCCTCTTATCCTAGAAACCCTAGAGGACACAATACAACACAACAAGAGGCAATACAACACTTAGATTTTTGCGGTTTTGAAGAGGAGGCCGCTGCCTCCTTCTTCTCTTCTTATTTTCGTTGTAAGTTTTCCACCTCTCATGGATTGGAAACAATCCATGAGTAGGTAAACTCTTATACTTCTTTTCCTTAGGTATTTTGATCAATGAATCTATGGTGAGACTTTTGTTCTTAATAATTTGATTTTTCTGTTTGAATATGTTTCTTATCCCTATGCTTCATCTTATGTGTTCATATTTTGATTGATTTGGTGCGCAACTTATCTTGAGATTTATGAATGCTATAGTTAGATTCAAGTTGGCTTGAGTCAAGCTAATGTTGGTCCAAGTAACAATTGTTAATTCTAGGAGTCCTAGGTTCAATGGGATTACCAAACCTTGTTGAAATCTATAGGCCGAGATGGTAATAGATGTAGATGAGTTTGGTATTGATTTATCATGCATGCGGAAAAATAGATCTCAATGCTTGCTCTATGATTCTTCCCAGGGGGATGCTTGATTAGAAACAATAGAAATTGGTTTTTGCGAGATGCGGACTAACTTTTATTAGCATGTTGGAGGGTTGAGTATTCCTCTCCTATACCAATTATTCAAATGGAGTTGTTTAAGATGTTAGGAGGATTACTTTATTCCAATGAAAGTTGATGTCTACGTCTTAGGCTATATATCGATTTGGGGTAATTTATGATTCTTAATTGATTGCAATTTAAGTCAAATTCATGTCTTGTGTCCATGATCCATGATTTTTATGGGTTTTTAATCCATTGTTTTTCTCAAACTATTTTCTTAATCTCTAGTTTAATTCTATTTTATTGTTTTCTAGTTTAATTTGCCTATTTTGAAAAACCCATAAAAATCCCCTTTGGTAAGACTTTCTTTAGTGTGATTTGGATTTAATTAGTTTCCACCTTCTCTGTGGGATTCGACCCCTACTTGCCCTAGCTATTAGTTATTGGTTTGTGGGGATTTATTTTGTGATTGCTCAACGACTCGATCAGGAGGCCGTGTTCCTGAACAAATACTTTCCAGAGGCCAAGCGAGCTAACGTACGGAGGAGAATCACAACCTGCCAACAACAACCTGAAGAGAAGTGGCACCAATACTGGGAGAGATACAAAGAAATCTGTGCAAGTTGCCCTTACCACAACCTAAGTGAAGCAATGCTGATTCAGAATTTTTACGATGGACTTCTCTATGAAGATCGCACCTATGTTGATGCTGCTAGTGGAGGAAGCCTAACACTCAAAACCCCTGAAGAGGCAAGGAAGCTGCTCAACACAATGGCTGAAAACATATACCAGTTCAATACCACTAAGGAAAACATGTCAACCACGCCATCAAAGCAAGAGAATGAACGATTGAACAACCTAGAAGCAACTATGACTTCGATGGCTGCTCAACAAGGAGATTTGGTGAAGATGGTTACAAACCTAATGACTATGCTTTCACCGAAGATTATGCAACCACCTTCATGCATACCTCAAGTATGTATGAATGAGCGCATAAACGGGTTGAACAATGCACAAGGATATGGAGTCAATGCAATCGAAGGAACTCAACAGCGGTATGAACAAGAGACGAACTTACCAGATGTTTCGCTTCCACCTTCCATATCGCCACCTCCAGCACCTGCTTTCTCTGCTGCACCACCACCTGATGCCGTGGCCAACGTTCAATCGCCAAGAAGAAAGGAGTTTCTGACCAAAAACAAGAGAGGTCAGCGCACTTCACCAGCAACCGCTGCTCAAATTCAAGCCGAAGAAGAATGGATGGAAGAGATGCAAGAGAAGTATGATCCAATACCATTCCCTCAAAGGTTTGCAATGCAACTTAATTCACTACGGAATATAGAGGTAAATATTCCATTGCTTGATAAAGTTGTCAGAAAACCCAGGTACGCAAACTTTCTCAAAGAATTATGCATGACTAAGAGTAAGTTCTCTGAAAAATATGCTTGCATGAATGAGAATGCATCTGCTGCATACCAGAGAAAATTGCATCATAAATGTCATGATATAGGATCTTTTTCTATTCCTTGTAAAATAGGAAAGAATCAGATAGAAAAGGCCATGTGTGAATTTGGATCTCCAATTAACATCATGCCTTATTCTGTCTATTCACAATTGAAAATTGAACCTGTGACTAAAACTGATCTGACTATACAATTTGCTGATAGAACTAACATTAAACCTGAGGGTTTAGTTGAAGATGTTTTAGTGCAGATTGGAGATTTTGTTTTTCCTGCAGATTTCTATGTCCTGAAGATGAGTGAAGATGACCTTCATCTACCTCATTTGCCGTTGCTGCTAGGAAGACCTTTTCTTGCCACAGCCAGAACAAAATATGAAGTCCACGATGGAAAACTCAGCATGGAATTTGATGGGAAACTCATTGAATTCAACATTTATGAAGCCATGAAAACTCCTGCTGAGATTCATACTATTTGTGCCATCGATCCCATTGAAGTTTGTTCCGAACAAGTTCAACCACTCCACCACGAAGATGAACTTGAATTGGTACTTACAAGGAGCCTAGATGAAGAAGAAATCGAGGAAGCAGAAGTCCTGACGCCAGAAGAGGTAGCCAAAAGTGCAAGGGAATATCATGAGGCATCGATCGAAGCGACATCATCATGGGAGGAACCCGTCCATCCTGAACCAAGTAAGGTTGAAGGTGAATTTGATGATGTTGTCGACATTCCAATTGTGAAGGAAGTTGATGGAGTGTCAAGTGAAACAAGGGATGGTTTGGAACCATATAAACTTGATTTAACAAACTTCTCTCAATTTTTCTCCAATGACGATGGTGTTCCTAGCATGGCTGGCGTCCCTACTCCACCAATGGAAGTTCCCAAGATTGAGAAAGCAGATATCAAGATGGACATCCTTCCACCTTCTCCTCCAAGACTTGTCAAGCCAAAAGAAGAGCCACCAGATAATGAGCAACTTAGACATCTCGAGCCAAAAGACACAATCGTGTTGAATTCTGTTGACAACCAGCTTTTGGACCATGAAGATCAAGATTTCTTGGGAATCAACAAACTTCTTCAGTCTGAATGCTTTGAAGATATCAAAAAGCGCGGAAA
>AWUE01019316.1:0-59160 GCA_001974825.2 Corchorus olitorius
CTCCTAAGTCAAGCATAGCATTTCAATGATATTATTTCCAATTGAACAAGTAATTGAAAATCATACCTGGATCCTTGCATTTAGGAGGTAAATGTTTTTGCAAAACAGCAGAAATTGTTGCTCCAACATTCAACTTACCTTGTAACCTCTTCTTGTTTGTACACAATTGCTTAAGAAGCTTTGCATACCTTGGGACTTGTTGAATTGCATCAAGAAGTGGGATGTTGACCTCGACCTTTCAAAAAATGTCCAAGATGTCTTGATCATCATCTTCTTTCTTTGATCTCTTCAATTTCATTGGAAAAGGCTCCTTCTTTGAATCCAATTTGGGCTTGACAGCAGAAGTTTCCTTGGCTTCATCTTCAATCTCGACTTCTACCACTAGCACATGCAACTCATCTTCGTTCTTGCTTGTCCCTTCATCCATTTTGGGCTTAGTTGGATATGGTTCTTCCAACTCCTTTCCACTTCTTAAGGTAATGGCATTCACATTTTCCTTTGGAGGTTACTTTTGGTTGAGATGGGATCTTGTTTGGCTTTGTGCTTTGAGCTCGCTCACATCACTTGCCAATTGACCTATTTGCTTCCTTAAGATCTCCATGGTCTCTTTCATTTGTAGCATTCCTTCAGAATAATGTGAAGATGGCTGAAAATTAGGCCTTGGGTAGTTGTTCGGCCTTGCTTGGAAAGTACCTTGGTTCCCATGAGAATTGTAGCTTCTTGGAAATGGCTCTTGCTTCCTTTGAAATCCCTCTTGCATTCCTAAAGCATTGACTTTTTCAACATCATCTTCGAGCAAACTAGGGCACCTATCCGTGTGATATCCTAATGAACAAATTCCACAAACTTTTGGCACACTTGAAAAGTTCGATTTGAACAAATCAGTGAGCAAAGCAATTTGTTGATTTGTCTCTTCAACACGTTGCTCCAATGTAGAGGAATGGGTCGAGACTTCATTGATCCTTTTGATATTTCCATCTCTTTGTGCACAACTCTCGCGAGTACCAAATTGTTGTGTGTTTGCAGCCATGTTCTCGATCAAAGTCCAAGCATTGGTGGGAGTTTTGTCGATGAAAGCCCCTCCACTTGCAGAGTCTATGGAAGATCTATCAAATGGGAGTAAACCTTCTTAGAAAAACTGAATAAGCAATTGTTCAGGAATCTGATGATTTGGACAACTTGAGCACAATCTCTTGAAACGTTCCCAAAACTAGTACATTGTCTCGCCTTGGGCTTGCTTAATTCCACTTATCTCCTTTCTTATGCTTGATACTTTATGAGCGGGAAAGAATTTTTCCAAAAACATCTTCTTAAGGCTCGTCCAAGAAGTAATTGAACCACTAGGCATGTAGTACAACCAATCCTTTGCACGATCCATAAGGGTAAAAGGAAAAGTTCTAAGTTTGAATTGCTCCTTAGAAATACCTTGCATCTTCAAGGATGAACAAACAATTTGAAAATCAGTGAGATGTCGGTGTGGATCTTCTCCAGGCATACCATGGAATTTTGGCAATAACTGAATGAATCCGGACTTGATTTCAAAGTTTTCTTCATTGGTTGGATATTGAATTGCTAAGCGCTGAGTAGCCACGTTTGGGGCAGCAAGTTCCCTCAAAGTCCTAGCATTGTTGTCTCTTTCAACCATGTTTTCTCTTGGGGATTGTGGTTCCAAATTTGAAGAAGAAGTGGTGGAACATGGAGAGCTAGCTTGAGAACTTGGAGTTGACGAATCTCCTCCTTGTTCTCGAGTTAAATTCTCCCTCCTTAGTGTAAAGAGTGTACGTTCAGGCTCAGGATTGAATTCCAAGTTTTTAGTACCACTACTCCTTGTATTTGGCATACAACTCCTAGAAAAAACTTAAACGAAAAATTCAACAATTAAAAGTAACTAAGAAAAATAAACAAAAATAAAAGAAAAAGAAAATAACGGAAAATAAAAAGATAAGGGTAAGAAATTCATAGGTAGTAATTTGTCTTCAATCTTCTTATTGCTTCCTTCCTTCCCCGGCAACGGCGCCAAAATTGTGATCGGTCGTTGATCAAATCACAAAATAAATCCCCACAAACCAATAACTAATAGCTAGGGCAAGTAGGGGTCGAATCCCACAGAGAAGGTGGAAACAAATTAAATCCAAAACACACTAAAGAAAGTCTTACCAAAGGGGATTTTTATGGGTTTTTCAAAATAGACAAATTAAACTAAAAACCAATGAAATAAAATAAAACTAAAGATTAAGAAAATAGTTTGAGAAAAACAATGAATTAAAAACATACTTCTTCTCCTTTAGGTAATTATTTTGATCTAATAAATCATGGATCATGGACACAAGACATGAATTTGACTTAAATTGCAATCAATTAAGAATCATAAATTACCCCAAATCGATATATAGCCTAAGACGTAGACATAAATTTTGATTGGAATAAAGTAATCCTCTTAACATCTTAAACAACTCCACTTGAATAATTGGTATAGGAACAAGACGTAATGCTAATTCCAACATGCTAATAAGATTAATCCGCATTTCGCTAAAACTAACCTCTAATATTCTGATTCGGGTTCCAGCCCTTCCTAGAATAAGCATTAAGATTATTCTTTTCCACATGCATGATAAATCAATACCAAACTTATCTACATCTATTACCATCTCGGCCTATAGATTTCAACAAGGTTTGATAATCCCATTGAACCTAGGACTCCTAGAATTAACAATTGTCACTTGGACCAACATTAGCTTGACTCAAGCCAACTTGAATCTAACTATAGCATTCATAAATCTCAAGATAAGTTGCGCACCAAATCAATCAAAATATGAACACATAAGATGAAGCATAGGGATAAGAAACATATTCAAACAGAAAAATCAAATTATTAAGAACAAAAGTCTCACCATAGATTCAATTGATCAAAAATACTTAAGGAAAAGAAGTATAAGAGTTTACCTACTCATGGATTGTTTCCAATCCATGAGAGGTGGAAAACTTACAACGAAAATAAGAAGAGAAGAGGGAGGCAGCGACCTCCTCTTCAAAACCGCAGATTGTATAAGTTGAGAAAAAATCTATTATATGTGTCTAGGGTTTCTAGGATAAGAGGGTTTATATAGGGGGCTGCCTAGGGTTTAATTTAGAGTTATAACTGACTTAAACTAACCCTAGGGACGTTCTGGGCTGTTCTTCATATCTTCAAGCTGACCCAAATAGATTATATGGGCTCAATTGATCAAAAACGCAAGTCAGGCCCAAAACAGATTCTGTCCGCAGACTTCAGCGGCATTGTCGTCCATGAAAACGTCAAATCTGGGCTTCGACCAAAACATGAAAGTTTTCCAACGCATCTTCATACGCCTCATTTGGAGCTCTGGATCAAAAGTTATGGTTGTTTTCCCGAACTGTCACCAAATCTGGAAAGTACTGAAGTAGCTTCAAGAGGAAGTGACATGGGAGTGTCGACGTTGGCTGCTGGGCGCGCGCGGGACAAGGACCCCGACTCCACCTGGGCGGCCACATGGTTGCCTTGAGCACCCATGTGGTTTGCTTGAGAACCCAGGTGGGCAGTGTCACGACTCCAGCTGGGTGCCCACATGGTTTGTCTGAAGACCCATGTGTTTCGCCTGATCACCCAGATGGGCTGTGTCTTAGCTCATCACCTTGACATGTCTTCTTGCCTTGAACTTGTCTTTGCTCCTTTGCCTTGAAAACACCAAGCAATCAACTTTATGACTTTGATAAGCATAAAATTGACTCTTCAAGCTCTTCAATCACGAACATGATGGCTCCATTCTTCATCCAAAACTTCCTTGGAAAATATTTGTGTCATAAATCATCCAAAAAGGCTCTATAAAGGCACAAAATTGATTATTTTGCACTTTTCTTCTAGTCAACACCTATGAACACAATTATAACCAATATAAGGCATAATCAAGCATAAAACACTCAAAAAGCATATGAAAAAGCTAATAAAAAGGTGTATGATTTTGGTCTGATCAGGCATCCAAACTTAGAAACAAAAAATCAAACCATGAATCTTAACGTGATGGCATAATTTTGCTTCAAAATCTTTGCAATTTATTATTTAAAAATTAACAATTAAACCACAATTAAATTTCAAGACAATTTCCTAGGTAATTTCCTAGGTGGTTTAGGCTTTTAGACTTAAAAGAAAGCTCTTTCCAAATCCAATTAGGTTTAGGGTGGTTCTATTTTCATCAACTTTGAGACTTAAGATTTAATCTTGACCATCCAAAATCAATCAATTAGACCACAATCCCTAATTTACCTTGGTGTAAATTAGGGTATAAACACCATGTTTTTGAAATTTTGTCAAAATTCACTAGCACACACATTGAGGACAGTGTGTCTTTTAAGTGTGGGGGAGGAATTAGTCTATTTTAAAGATCCTATTTTTTATTCTATCTTATGACTAGAGATAAATTTTTCAAAATTTTTGAAGAAAATTACAATTGGTTTTGTATTTCTAATAAATTTTTTTATTTAATTTCCATGAGTATAGTCTTGTGTAATACTAATTTGGTTTAAATACATTGAAAATATTTTTCAAATTTTCTAAGGTGCAATTTCATTCTTTGATTGAGAAATGTGATTAATAAGGTTTTTCATACCCAAAAATGTTTTGACAAGTGTATTACTTCTAGAACTTGTGTTGAATCTTGTGTACATTTATAGAAGTATGTCATGGATATGTCAAAGACAAAGTGTGGGGGTGTAAAGGGTAGCTAAAATCTTTTAAAAAGAAGTGTTTTTCATGAAAGAGGAGAAGAGATACTTCCGATCTTTCCATAGTTGTCACTCTTTAAAAAAATTAATAACTTATTAGTAACCTTAAAAGAGGATTAGAGGCATGGAATTGCAGAAGTATTGTCCCTCTAAAAAAAAGTGTTAGTAACCTCAAAAGAAAAAAAAGGGAGTTAGTAACCCCTAAATCATGAACACTTCTAAGGTTAGTAACCTTGTTTTCTTAAAAATATGCCACCTTTTTTAACCCATTCTAATTTTTGATGAATATCCATGATATTACTTTTTCTTTGAAGAAAGATGTAAATACAAGTTTATGGTAAGTTTTCCTTGTCAAAATCATCAAAGGTATGTTGATCTTAGAACTTACATTATTGATTGGAGTGATTTTGTGCATAGTTGATTTGAATCTTATGGTCTTTGTATTTTTACTAACTTATATTGCATTTAATTAGAAAATGTAGATTAAATTCTTAATTTGTTAGAAGTACTCTGTTTTCTAAAGATTGATATTTCTAGTCAATGCTTTCATAATGTTTGTGGGTGTCGTTCTAGTTAAGTAAACCCTCAGGAGACTATAACTCCTCCAATGTAGACATACATTGGTTTAAAGGCTTGTGTCACGTGCTAAGTGCCGTCGTACACCTACGAAAATAAAATCATTCAGTTGTTTAGTTTAGGACTAACCTTTTTGTTTTCTTAGGTTTTCTACACTAGTTTGCTAGGGACTAGCAAAGTTTAAGTGTGGGGGAAATATGATCAGACCAAAATTATACATCTTTTTATGGTCATTTTCCTATGCTTTTTGGGTATTTTATACTTGATTATGCCTTATATTGGTTATATTTGTGTTCATAGGTATTGAAGAGAAGAAAAGTGCAAAATCGATGATTTTGTACCATTTTGGAACCTTTTTGGATGATTTATGGCACAACTATTTTCCATGGACAATTTGGATGAAGATTGGAGCTATCATGTTCGTGATTGAAAAGCTTAAGAAGCCAATTTTATGCTTATCAAAGTCATAAAGTTGATTGCTTAGAGTTTTCAAGGCAAAGGAGCAAAGACGAGTTCAAGGCAAGAAGACATGTTAAGGTGACGAGCTAGGACACAGCCCACCTGGGTGATCAGGCAAACCGCATGGGTCTTCAGACAATCCATGTGGGCACCCAGCTAGACTCGTGACACTACCCTCCTGGTTTCTCAAGCAAACCACATGGGTGTTCAGAACAACCATGTGGGCGCCCAGGTAGAGTCGGGGACACCCAATGCGCGCGCGCCCAACAGCCAGCGTCGACACTCCCTTGTGTCTTCCTCTTGAAGCCTCTTCAATACTTTCCAGATTTGGCACAGTTCAGGAAAACAAACATAACTTTTGATCCAGAGCTCCAAATGAGGCGTATGAATATGCGTTGGAAAGCTAACTCCGAGAGCTACAACTTTCATATTTTGGTCGAAGCACAGTTCAGCCGTTTTGATTGACGAAAATGCCCTCAAAGTTGTTGGACAGTAGCAGTTTGGGCCAGACTTGCGATTTTCACCAATTTGAGCCCATATATCTTATTTGGACTGACCCAAAGTTGTAATTAAGAGCCTAAAACGTCCCTAGGGTTAGTTTAAGTGTTCTCTAACTCTAAATTAAACCGTAGGTAGCCTCCTATAAATAGCCACCTTATGTGATAGAAAAACCTAAGCTACCTAAGCATTAGTTTTCTAGGTTTTAGTTTTTCTCTCTAGTCTTTGTGGCAGCTGCCCAACTCCTTGGTGGTCTGTAAGTTTTCTTATTTTCTTTATTTTTTTATGGATTCCACTCAATACATGAGTGGCTAATCCTCTTATACTTTCTTTCCTTTGGTGATTTCAATCAATTATTTATGGGGAGATCTTCATTCTTTATAATTTGATTTATCTTATTGAATAATTTATCAATCTCTATGGTTTTTATTATGATCTTAATTGTTATTGAATTAATTGATCACTAATTCTTTAATCGTTTAGATCTATTGCTATATTAAACTTGGCGAAAAGCTATGTTCCTAGGTTTAATAATTGGTAGTTTTTGGGATTGATATTTCAATTGGATCTAATGAAAAGCTATGTTCTTAGAGAAGATTGATTGGTGACAAAGATGTGTTTTTCTTGTCTTTGTACTTGCTGCAATTGTGAGTAGATCTTAATGCTTTATTCTTTATAGATCTTAAGCCAAAGTGGTAAAGGTTTATTCAGATTAAAAGGGATTAATTGTGAAAAGTTATGTTCCAATTAATCTAATATGCAATGCAGGGAATTGGGAGAAGTTATGTTCTCTTTTCTACTGGCCAATTATTCAATTAGAAATTATTGAAATAGTGAAAGATTGATGTTTTATTCTTGGTAATTCTTAAAGAGTGACAGAACAGACTTATTGATATGAAACTAGATTTGGAACTATTTTGATAATGTTAATCAAATGAATATATTGTGTATCAATGATCCATAGCCTTATTGATTGATTTCAACCATTGGAAGGAAAGTATGTCTTTTTAATTAATTGTTTTCTAAGTAGTTTTCGAGTATTTACTTTGTCTTTAATTAATTACTTGTTAAGCTTTGTTCTTAATCAATCCTTTTTCAAGTGTTTTTCATAGATTAGGTTCAGAAAGTGATTTTTAGTTATTCCCTCCCTGTGGGATCGACCCTTACTTATCCTATCTACTTAAGAGAGGTTTTGTGAGGTATTTTTATCTTGTGATTCGTTGACGACCGATCAATTCTCCATGAAAAGTTGGTAGCAAACGGATCACTCCTGGCTTCAACCCGTAAGAAAAATCTTCTGGATAATCAATGCAAGGAGACTTCATTTCACAATTGAAATTCAACTCCCTTATAGTGAGTGATTGTTCCATTGGATCCTTCCTACAAATCAAAGATGATCAAGTGTAAAAGTAAAAAGGAAAAATAAAAAGAAAAACAACTATTTACAAATAATACAATCTAAAAGTAAAGAAATTAAAAACAACTCTCCCCGGCAACGGCGCCAAAATTGTGATCGAGTCGTTGAGCAATCACAAGATAAATCCCCACGAAACTTAACTAAATAGCTAGGGTAAGTAGGGGTCGAATCCACAGAGAGAGAAGATAATTTTTTTACTAATTTATTGTGTTTAAAATAAGAAGTTTGAAAGTTGAGATCAAGTAATCTAAATTATAACTTGACAAAATAAACTAGAAGCACAGTAAATCAAGTAACAAACTATATAAAACGAGCCTCCAATATAGAATCAATTTCACTCTTGGGTAGATTTATATGGATCATTGACACAAATCATGAATTTGATATTAATTACCAATCAATTGAGCATCATAAATTATTCCAAAGTAGTATATATCCTAAGTTGTAGGCTTCAACTTTCCTTAGAATAAATTAATCTCCCTAATATCTTAAACAACTCCACTTGAATAATTGGTATAGGAGAGGAATACTCAACCCTCCAACATGCTAATAAAATCAATCCGCATCTCGCAAAAACCAATTTCTATATATTGTTTCTAATCAAGCATCACCCTGTGAAGAATCATAGAACAAACATTAAGGTTTACTTTTCCACATGCATGATAAATCAATACCAAACTCATTTACATCTATTACCATCTCGGCCTATAGATTTCAACAAGGTTTGATAATCCCATTGAACCTAGGACTCCTAGAATTGACAATTGTTACTTGGACCTATATTAGCTTGTCTCAAGCCAACTTGAATCTAACAATAGCATTCATAAATCTCAAGATAAGTAGGCCTCCAAATCAATCAAAATATGAACACATAAGATGAAGTACAGGGATAAGAAACATATTCAAGTAGAAAATCAAATTATAAAGAACAAAAATCTCCCCATAAATAATAAGTCAAGAGATCAATAAGATCCTACATTGGAGAAATAAAAGATTAGCTACTCATGAATTGAGTAGCCATCAAAAGAAAAAGGAATAGAAAAACCTAGTAAGATAGAAGCTGGCCAGCGGCTCTCCTTGCTCTCCAAATTCGTCTAACCCCCTTTCTAGAGAGAAAAGATGTCTATTTATACTAGAGACTTAGGGCAAACTTAACCTAGGACAAAATAAACTTTTAAGCTCATTAAACCTTCTCCAATTGAGTGGAATTTCGTCCTCAGGTTTGGGCTATCTCCAAATACCGAAATTAGGTTAATCATATCAACTTGGGCTTGATTTCATGGGCTTTTCTAGGTCCAGCACGTTTGCAGAAATGTCAGGGGCATTTTCGTCCATGATAACGGCAAAACTGGGTCTCGACCAAAACACGAAAGTTATAGCTCTCGGAGTTAGCTTTCCTACGCATATTCATACGCCTCATTTGGAGTTCTGGACCAAAAGGTATGGCTGTTTTCCCAAACTATCTCCAAATCTAGAAAGAAAGGAAGAAGCTTCAGCATGAAGACACCCACAAGTGGCTGATTGCGCGCGCTGACAAGGGTCCCGACTCCCGCTGGGCGCCCACCTAGTTGGCCTGAGCACCCAGGTCTTAAGCCTGATCACCCATGTCCTCCTGGTGGCTCGACCTGTCTTCTTGCAACTTGAATTCTTCTTACACCTTTGCTTTGAAACTTTGTAGCTTTCAACTCCATGACTTCAATCGGCTTAAAATTGACTCCATAAATTCTTCATTCACGAACACGAGATCTCCAATTTCTTCCAAGAAAATCCATGAAAAACCTTTGTGCGAAAAATCAACCAAAATAGCTCCAAAAAGTTCCTAAATCAACATATTTGCATATTCTAGCTCTTCAACACCTACAATCACAAATGTAAGCATTATAGGGTAAAATCTAACACAAATACATTCAAAAGCATAGGAAAATGACCATAAAAACATGCATCATTTTGGTCTGATCACTATCACAACTAGATTCGTATCAATCAGTTTGTGGTGACAACTGTGCAGTAAGTCTAAAGTGATCTACTATAGGGGTCCTCACAGGTTTCGCATGAACCATACCGAAGCGTTCAAGAACCCTATCTATGTAGTTCTTTTGAGATAAGCAAAGCTTACCAGCTTTCCGGTCTCTGTGAATCACCATCCCCAAAATCTTCTTAGCTGCTCCCAAATCCTTCATCTCAAAATCACCATTTAACTGAGATTTTAACCTGTTGATTTCCAACATATCTTTTGCATCAATTAATGTGTCATCAACATAATTCAACAAATAAATGACTGAACCATCTAGAAGCTTCCTATGATAAACACAAGCATCATAATCACAACAAGTATAACCATGATCAATCATAAAATTGTCAAACCATTTATACCATTACCTAGGAGATTGTTTCAATTCGTATAAGGACTTTTTCAACAAGCAAACATGATCTTCCTTAGCAGGCTTTGAGAAACCATCTGGTTGACGCATATAGATTGTTTCCTTAAATTCACCATGCAAGACTGCTGTTTTGACATCAAGCTGCTCAAGTTCCATATCAAACTTGAATACCATGGCAGGTAACACACGAATGGAGGTATGCTTCACAAATGGAGAAAAAACCTCATTATAATCAATCCTCCCTTTTGACTGAAACCCTTAGCAACCAAGCGTGCTTTAAATCTAGCTGCTTCAACCCTTGGAATACCTTCCTTTTTCTTGAAGACCCATTTGCAACCAACAATGTTCTGACTAACTGGTGGTTTAACCAACTCCCATGTATGGTTCTTGTGAAGAGATTCCATCTCCTCACTCATAGCAACTCACCACTGTAATGACTCACTACATGTGACAACCCCATTATAAATTGAAGGTTCTAAACCAATAGACTCTGCCACACTAAGTGCATAAGAAACCAAATTAACATCAACATACCTTTGATGAGGTTTAATTTGTCTCCTCGTTCTACCAGTGGCAATGCTATACTACTGCTCTTGAGGTGCAATATTTTCCTCATGTGAATCCTCCACCTCAACTGGATCACATTTTACTGAAGTACCTTCATCTGAAGTAAAATTAGGAGTCTCCACCTGAAACTCGACATGCTACTCAACACTGTTATCTCCATTTTCAATAGACTTTTCCTTTTCCCGAGAATTATTGGTGGATCGAAGCATATATGACTCATCAAAAGTCACATCTCTGTTGACTATAAACTTAGGCAAATCCAGATCAGGACACCACAACCTATATCCTTTCACCCCATGGCCATATCCAAGAAATATGCATTTCTTTGCCCTCAGTTTCAATTTCCCTAATTTACATGAGCATAAGCAGAGCAACCAAATACTCTTAAACCAGAGTAATCAGCGGGTTTATTAGACCATACCTCTTCAGGAGTCTTCAACTCAATAGCTGTAAATGGAGATCTATTAACTAAATTAATAGCATGCAATATTAATAGCTTCAGCCCAAAAAATCTTCACTAAGCCCAACTGATCGGTCGTCAGCAATCATAAAAATAATCCCCACAAAATCCTAACTAAGTAGATAGGGTAAGTAGGGGTCGATCCCACAGAGAAGGTCGATAGACTTTATCCGAAAATACAATCCTTAAAAATCTCTCAAAAACATTATGTAAAAGCAGAGGTTTAAAAATAACAATTAAAAAAGAAAGCAATTATACTAGAAAACAAAGCAAAGTAAATTAAATCTAGATCTATGGCAAATAAGAAAGAAAACAATAATTAAAAAGCATACTTCTTCTCCAATGGTAGAAAACAATCAAATTGATAATGGGCCCTTGATTTAAAAGATGAATTCAGTATTAAATCCTTGATGATAACTGGTCTAGGGAAAACCCTAACATGCTATTTAGATAAGATTACCGGTTAAAGCTTAAATTACCCCTTTATTAACTTAACAAATCAATTACCGGTTAAGGCTTAAAGATTCATCAAGCAACAAAGCATTAAGATCAACTATTTAATTAGTTCTTTCACACATGCTTAACTAGTAAAACCATACAACAACCAGATAAATCTGATCATTGGCATGCAAAACCCATTGAGCGACTATTAATCGTCATCAATTCGCTACCAAACAATCAGACTCGAGGGTTAACTGTTCCGCCTGACTTAGCAATAGATCTCTCAAATTATCTCTTTATCGGCCGCATAAATCAATAAAAATCAAGATCATGGAATAAAACAGAGTTTAACATGCTATCTATCAAAAATAAAATACTAAATTATAAGCACAAAAATCTCACCATATGAATTGATTGAATTCACCAAAGGATCAGAAGTATAAAGAATTTAGCTACAAAATCCATGAGAGGCTTAAGAATACTTACAGAACTATGGAGGGGCGAAATCTCCTTGCAAAATAGCTAGGTATGCCGCACCTCCCTATGGCTAGAGAGGGTGGCGGCACTCTTGCCTAAAACTAGAACTAGAAAAATAGATCTAAAACTATAATTGTGAATTGGTGTGTAGTATGTGATTTGTGTTACAGGGTGTGGCTATTTATAGTGGAAATAACCCTAGGAAATCCAATTCTAAGTAGGAAAGAGGTCTAGGATGGTTTAGGGTCTAACTTAGACTCTAAGTTAGATTAAAAGTCTTCCTAGAACCAAAATCCTAGTCAAAATAGGATCCTGAAAAATCCTGAATTCATGCAGGGACTTCGACGGCATTTTTGGGCTTGAAAACGGCGGAACTGGGTCTTGGACTTCGAAGGAAAGCTGTAGATCTCGGAGTTAGCTTTCCAATGAGTACTCATGTGCCTAAAAACAGAGGTCTGAGTAGAATGTTATGATTTTTCTACCAAAACTGCGCTGAATCCTAATCCTGTTAGGACTAGAAGCGGGAATAAGCGGGAATTGGATATCTCCTTGGATATAGGCGGCATTAATTGGGATTTTAACTCCAATTATGGGCTTATATGGGCTGAGAATTTTCCCATATAAAATATCCAAAATTCCTTAGCTTAAAGGCTTATCCATGACTTGTCTTCAATCCTTCGCAATTTAAGCTCCAATCTTTAATTCTTGCTCTTGAAATAATTCTTCAAAGTCTTCAAGTCTTCAAATAGTCTTCAATAAATCTTCAAACACGAACTTCGAATCTTCCAAATCTATGCTCAAAATTGCTTCTTCCATATTTGAGTAAAAAGTCATCAAAATAGCTCCAAAAAGAGTGAAAAACAACAAGTTTCCACTTCTCTTGTCTTCAAGAAGTAAAAACACAAATACTTATAAAATGGGGTTAAAATACACATATAAACACAAAAAATCATAGGAAAATGATCATAAAAATAGGGTTGTTTTTAGCTCAATCACCAACGTTCAATCTCATACACCAAACTCTCTCTAAAAGAGTTTTATTTATGTGTTCTGCAACCCCATTATGCTGTGGTGTACGTGGATTAGTACGGTGTCTCATTATTCCTTCATTCTTGTAGAACTCATCAAAATCTCTTTGCGAACAGTTGCCGAATGAAGAAGTGCACCATTTTTGGAAGAGAGTCAACTATGTGTGTCATTGCTTACCAAATCATGAGATCGAAGAGGATGAACTTCTTCATATATTCCATTCTTGTATGCAACCGAGTGAAAGGGAACAATGGAAGATAGTAGATGGATTGCTAGAGACTACACAAAGACATCAAGAGCCAGAAATCGATGCGACAACAAAGTCATGGGAAGAACCTATTCATTCTGAACCAAGTAAGATTGAAAGTGATTTTCATGATGTTGCTGACATCCCAATCATGAAGGAAGTTGAAGAAGTGTCAAGTGAAACAAGAAATGGTTTGGAACCATATGAACTTGATTTGTAAGACTCTTTTAAACTTTTCTTCAATGATAACGATGATACCCTAAGCATGGTCCACGTCTCTGCTCTACCAAAAGAGGTCTCCAAGATTGTGCAAGAAGAACCAAAAGCACCAAAAGAAGATATCAAGATGGACATCCCTGCACCTTCTCCTCCAAGACTTGCCAAGCACAAGGAAGAGCCACCAGACGACAAACAACTTGGACATCCTGAGTTGAAAGACACAAGTGTGCTGAATCTTGTTGATAACCAATTTTTGGAACATGAAGATCAAGATTTCTTGGGAATCAACAAGTTTCTTGTCTGCATGATTTGGAGAGATCAAACACGAGGAATGGATATTTATGGATCAATTCTTCTTTGAGGAAAAGCAAATTCGCCAAGATGAGGACACTTCCCAAAGGCAAGATGAGAGCAATGTCAATCAAGAATGCCGAAAACATTCATTGCATCAACCTCTCATGGAAACAAAAATGGCATTGTCAATCCTAGCCATTCATGGAGTCGCCCTCAACGAAATTGGTGATTTCTTTCCTTATCTCTTCTTTTATCTTTCATATTTTTGTGCTCATGTTCTTCCAATCTCACCATATTTGCTTTTTGCTTTGAAGTGGTATGATCCACCCTAACAAAGGGAGATGAAGGAACATCTAGCCAAAGACATCAAAGAAAGACGCTTATGGGAGGCAACCCAATATTTTTACTAACATTTAATTTTTCTTTCTTTTATTTTACTTTTTCTTCTTAGGATTTCATATTAAGGAACAAGGCGAGCAAATTAATGGAGCTTACGTCTTGGAAATTGCAAAGGAAAACGAATGGAGCTTATGCTTGAAACATAGAAGCTTTCTTAAACTCATCTCCATTTAAATTTTCTTGCTTTGCTTTGATTGATTGCATATTCCTTGATTTGAATTAGTTGTTTACATTTGTACTTTATTTGTTATTTTTTATCAAAGCATAGAAAATATAGAGAATAACTATGACTCACATGCTTTGATTTGGATCTTAATTATGACTTATATGCTATGATTTCTATGATTGATGCTTTGATTTGCTTGAATTACTTGATTAGGTCGACACTTTCTTTATGAGTCAAGTCTTTCATGAGCTCATCTATTTTTAAAACCACACTTTCACACATTTGCATTCACATGATTTTTCCAAACATTTCAAAAACTTAAACTTTTTGATTTTTTGTTCAAATTCATACGTTGAGGACAATGTGTCTTTTAAGTGTGGGGGAGAGAATCTACATGCATAGATCCATGCCATGTCATGATTTTTTTCGAACATATCATATTGTCATGATTTTTTCGAAAATTTTGAGTTTTTCATATATATATATATTAAGTAATTGATTTGATTATGATTTATGAATGCTTAGAATTTTTAAGAATGCTTTATTCATTGATTGATTTTTAGCATGTCATTTTATTTCTTAGAATTAGGTATAATTAGAGTTTGTGATATGAGCTTATTCATTTATTGCTTCTATAATTATTTATTTCTAGAACTTGTGTTTTTAATCCTGTTGAAATTACAATTATGAAAGTATGTTATGGATATGTCAAGAACAAGTGCGGGGACTACTTATAGAAAGGGTAGTTAAAAAAATCTTTTCAAAGAAGTGTTTTCATGAAGAGGAGAAGAGGTATTTCTGATCTTTCCACTGTCACTCTTTAAAAAGGACAAAAAGGTTAGTAACCTTAAAAGATGATAAGAGGCATGGAATTGCGGAAGTATTGTCCCTCTATAAAAAAAATAAAAATAAAAAGAAAAGGGAGTTAGTAACCCCAAATCATGAACACTTCAAGGTTAGTAACCTTATTTTCTAAGAACAATTACCCTTTAATCTATTATAAGCCACGAAAACCCTTGATTTGTATCCATGACATTATTTTCCTTTGAGTAATGGAGATAAAGATGAATACACAAGCTTATGGTAAGTAGTAGTTATAAGATTTCAAAAATGATGAGTGATTAGAACTACTTTAATTATGGTTACTTAAGAATGAAGATGCTTGCTATTTCTTGATCTTTTGAGCTGAATGTTCTTATTGTTCTTTGTTATTCTGATTTCATGATTGCATTTATCCTTGATATGTGTATGCATTGCATTCAAATTGATTTTTTCGAAAAGAATGGTATTTAAGGATTTAAACATAGATTTGTACAAAATTTGTTTTGTTTTTAATACTAACCCAGTGTCTGTTAAGTCAGTCTTAAACATGTTTGTGGGTGTCGTCCTAGTTAAGTAAACCCTCAGGTGACATAACACCTTCAGTGCTGACATACACTGGTTTAAATGAGTTGCATCACGTGCTAAGTGTCGTTGTACACCTACAAAAGTGGAATCTTTATTTGCATTAGTTTTAGTTTTTGTTTTCTTAGTTTTTATGCACTAGTTTGCTAGGGACTAGCAAAGGTTTAATGTGGGAGATATTGTGATTGAGCCAAAATCAACCCTATTTTTATGATCATTTTCCTATGCTTTTTGGTATTTTATGTGTGATTTAACCCTATTTTACAAGTATTTGTGTTTTTAGGTCTTGAAGAGAAGAAAAGTGGAAACTTATTGTTTTTCACTACTTTTGGAGCTATTTTGATGACTTTTGTCACAAATATGGACTTAGTAATTTTGAGTGAAGATTTGGAGATTCGAAGTTCGTGATTGAAGATTAATTGAAGTAATTTCCAGTCATGAAGATTATTGAAGAAATATTTCAAGAAGCAAGAATTGAGGATTGAGATTAAATCGCGAAGGAATGAAGACATGCTTTGGAGAAGCCTTGAAGACATGGACTTATGAATATTTTACATGGCATAATATTCAGCCCATAAGAGCCCACAATTGGAGTCAAAATCCCAATCTGTGCCGCACAAGCCCAAGAAAATCTCCAATTCCCGTAACCCTTTTCCTAGCTGGATTAGGATTCTACGTAGTCTCGGTAAAAAGGCCATAACTTTTGTCTCAGACCTCCAAAAAATGCGTGTGAATATGCTTTGGAAAGAAGACTCCGAGATCTACAACTTTTCTTTGAAGCCGGAAGCCCAATTCTGCCATTTTCAAGCCCGAAATTGCTGTCAAAGTTTCTGCATAATTCCAGAATTTTCAGAAATCCGATTTTTACTCCAAGTCAGCTCAAGGAAGACTTTTAATCCAACTTGGAGACCAAGTTAGAGTCTAAACCGTCCTAGGCAGTTGTTTAGACTATTCCTAAGAATACTCACCTTATGTCAACCCTAAATACATCTTTTCACTTCATCTATTATTTTCTTTTCTTCTAGTTTTTAGTTTTTCTTAGTTTTAGAAGAGGGTTTCGCCCCCTCTCTTGAAGAGAGGGGTGCGATATCCCTAGTTGCTGCCAAGGAAGATTTCGTTCCTCAAGTTTGTAAGATTTGTGTGCTTATAATTTGATATTTGTTCTTGATTTTATAGTTTGTTAATCTCTGTTTTATTTTATGATCTTGATAATTATTGATTTAACTGGGCAGTATTGATATAATTGGATAGATCTATAGTTAAATCAAACTTAGAAGGATCAATTCAAGTTTGATTGTGTTGTAACAAATTGGACACCATGATCAATGGGTTCAATGAGATTAATAAACCTTATTCACATAAGTTTTGTTATACTTGATATGCATGTGTGAAAAATAATTGTTCTTAATGCTTTGTTCTTAATCAATCTTTAAGTTGGATCAAGGTAATTGATTATTTTGAATAAAAGGGATAATTTAAGCTGGATCAAGGTAATCTTATCTAAGATACATGTTAGGGATTCGTCTCTAGACCAATTATTTAATGAGAATAAAATATTAAATTGATCTTTTAAATCAAGGATCCATAGTTAATTTGATTGATTTCTACCATTGGAGAAGAAGTATGCTTTCTTTTTATTATTTTTCTTTATTAATTGCCATAGTTTAGATTTAATTTAGTTTGCTTTATTTTTAGTTTAATTGCTTTTCTTTTTAATTGTTCTATTTAATCCCCTGTTTTTGGGTGATCTTAGAAAGGTTTTATCTTTGATATCTGCTTCACCCTTCTCTATGGGTTTCGACCCCTACTTACCCTAACTACTTAGTAAGGATTTGAGGGGATTATCTTGTGATTTGCTGATGACCGATCAATAACAAACCATGTTTACTCAACAAAGAGATACCTTTCTCACTCATATGCCCAAGTCGCATATGCCATAACCTGGTGATATCAATATCTAGATCAACTGATGATGACACTACTGCAGTTTCCGTAACAGTGGAACCATCCAAGATGTAAAGTCCCCGCTATAAATGTCCACGCATCGCAATCAAAATGCCAGAGAATACTTTCATTACTCCACCTCCATCGGAATATCGAAAACCTTTCTTGTCCAAAGTGTAGACACCAATTTTTGTCTTGTATCCTTTAATTTAAATCAATTTGTTTCTTATTTGGCATTAGGGTCACCCAGGGGCATTTTGGTCATTTGCACATTCAGGGGCATTTTGAGCTCATTTTTAATTTAGATCAGCTAATTCATCTCTTAGTGATCTAGAGTGCATTTGAAAAACCCAAAAAATCTTAGTATGCGCTTTTAGCATTTTTACATATTTCATGTCTTAGCTTCATTTAGTAATTTAGCATTATTGCATGTTAATCATGTAGTTTAAGCTCCATTTAGTTCATTGATTAATTAACCCTCAATTTAGCAATTAATTAGACATTGTATGAGTTGGATTTGCATTTTTGTGTGCATTTGCATTTCATTGCATGTTAGTGAAATAATGATAAATAAAAACAAAACACCAAAAAAAGAATTAGAAATCAGAATTAGAAATTAGAAGATAAAGTGGGATAAGCAAGTAATCTTGTTAATCCATTTTCATCATGTTTCCATGTTTTGGCATTACACATGTGTTTGATTGCATTCAAAAAGTAAAAAAAAAAATGGAAATTGGAAATTGAAAATCACAAAAAAAATTCATTATTCTCATTAGCCCATTTGCGTTTCATATAAATTACATATAGAAAACACCGAAAAGAGTTTACATTTACATGCATAGTTATAGTTACATTCAGGTTGTTTTTCTTTGGCCCTTTTCTCCTTTGAACATTTCCTTGCCCTTTTCTTTCCTTCTCCAAAGCTTCCTCAGTTGTCCAAAAGCACAAAATGACCCTAAGGGCAGTGATCTCATGACCTGCAAAGTACAGATGTCAACAAAATGTGCCCCCAAGTTCAAGGCTAAACACCATTAATTGATGTAAGCCGATACATGGTCGGATGGCATAAATGGAATATAAAGGCAGTGCAGCAACATCAAACAAAGCAAAAAAACATTAAGGGGTTGTCAAACAAGCATGCACCCGAGCGTTGAAGGTCTTTTAGAAGACCTCATGTGCAGGGCTGTGCATGAGAGGTGAGAGTGGTAACGAGATTTGAAAGCACAAAGCAAGGGAAAACAAGCAAGCCAACAAAGAGCTTCACAACAGAACATATGCAATAACAACAACTTGAAAGCATGAGGGACATTTTGCTCTCGGTTGAATTGGGAAAGGGATCAAAGATCAATTCTTGGTCCCTAAACGCCAGTACAGCCTGAAACCATAACAGCAGGTAGACAACAAATAAGTAGGAAAGAAATCCATACACAAAGCAAACAAGACAAAGGTTGTAGTGCATTCTATGGCATTACCATTTGAGCATCAAAAGAAATCGGCAAGCCAAAATTCAGCAAGCATGTTACACAGATTCAACTTGTAAAAACCATGAACATGCAAGGCATTGAAAGAGCAGTTGGTGAATTGCAAAGCCTTAAGCAGATATAGAGCATACCGAAAGAACACAATTGGACAAAATAGGCAGAAGTTCAATCAAGCTAAGAAAGAACACTCATCCAAGGTCAAAGTTTCGTATGCAGGTTAGTCTAATTGAAGGCAGCAATAAGGGCAACTACATCAAAAATCTTACCATGCAGCAATCACGGGCATTTCCAGTAAGTTGCATGACTGAAATGATCAAAGCAGATTCACAAAGCCAGCAAAGGAATCATGAACAACAAACACAACAAAATCAATAAGACAATGGCAGAACATCAAGTGGCATTCCAAAGCAATTGAACACAAGGACGCTTGCACTTTAGTGAACCAAGAGGAAAAGGCATCAAGAAGTAAAGGCAACAAGCATACTAAAGCAGGAAAACAGTATCATAAGCAATTCCAGGCACAATGAAGTTTATTTTAACAGGTACAATAAGGACCATCAGAGGGGTTAAATTTATTCCAACCAGAGGCACAAGTTCACCAACAAACCCAACTCAGCACAAGTAAAATTCCCAATGGTATTTGATTATAAACAAACAGAGAGAGAAAGTTAACTGGACAGCTCACCATTCCCACTTTAATTCCCTAAATTCTAGGCAACCAAGCCTGCAAAAAGAGACAAATGAATCGGTTAGGAAAAAAAGGGAAAAAGGAAAAAGAAATTGAAAAGAAAAAGGATAAGAGGGAATCACAAGGTAGCTGGCAGAGGCAGTTGGAGGAAGGTTCTCTCTTATCTTCAAGAGAGGATGAACACAGACTCCTGGCACGGAGAAAGGGAAGACTCTCTCCGGATCATCGTTTTCTCTCCAAAAAATATACAGACCCAAAGGCTTTTTCTCTTCACGGACACACTCTGAGGTTTTTCTTGGTTCGATTCATTGAATCATCTTTTGGACACTCTCACTGAATCCTCATTGTTTCTCTCTAAAAAACATAGAATACACAGAACTCTCTCTCTCTGGTTCTCCCTTGATTACTCTCCCTTTCTTAAAAAAATACTCTCAACAGAAAAGAAACGGATACTCCTTTCCTCTCATTCACTAGAAAAGTTTCTCATTTCTCTCTAAAAATTTGGGGGTTTCTATTTTCGGAGGGAGTTGAGTCAAAATGGGTTGGGGGATTCGAAGATTAAGGTTCGGGTTCAGGGGTTTAGGCTTTAGGTTTGATTCGTTCAAGGTGGGATTCGAAGGCTTCAGGGTTCATTTGCGTCTACTTTAAGACAAGAGGGAATCTTGAGGCTTTGGGTGGTTGTTATCTCGCTGGAAAAGTTAGGTTCAATGTTAGTAGAGGCGGCTTGAGGGTAGTTTGTGGGGCTTTCGGTTTACGTTAGATCTAGGTGTATTCGAGGGGAATTTGAAGGTTTCGGGGACAGATCCGTGAAGAGAAAAGGGGGGGGGGGTGAGGCGTTTAAGGGTGGTTCGAGCTTCAAGTTATGGTGGTTCATGGTGGTACAAGGCGGCAAAGGCGACTTCTGGTAGAGAGATAGGAAAATGTTGTGAGAGAATTATGGTTCCGGGGAAGGAGGAATAAGGAGGAAGAAGAAGAAAATAAAAGGAAGTAAGGAAAAAAAGAAACGGTACCGTTTGGTATTTATACCAACTACAAATTCAGGTAAACTTTCTAATTTTCTTCAATTAAGCCCTTACTTTAGTGCAATTAAATCCTACAAGTTGTAAATTAGTTCACATAAAGATTTAAAATTACACCCATGTTCTATTTGGTCCCTAAAAATTTCAATTAGGCCCTTGATTTGAATTTCCATGCTAAATTCGTTTCATCTGATCCCTGATCTAGGTTTCTATGCAATTTGGTCCCTTCTTTAGGATTTTATTTACCTTTGTTGCAATTTGCTCCTTGATTTGTAGTATTCCTAACATAATTGTGCAATTGAGCCCCTGTTTTGCATTAATTATGTTTTCACTTTCCAGAATTTTGCTATTCTTTTACTTGATATGCAGAATAGTGTCCAATTTGACCCTTAGGCTTTCCTTTTTTTTAAAGTGATTTGTTGTCTAAGTTAATTGGCCCAATTAGGCCTTGGTTTGTAATAATCTAATAATTTAGAGTAGAGATAAAGTAGAACCTAATTGCATGCATATCATATTTACTTGCCATTAATTATATCTGTTTGCATATTATGTCACCTTTTAAAATCAGTTGATAACCGTAACTCTTCCGAAGAAGGGGCATTCAGTGAGTGGCTGAGTTTTCTGGTCCATTGAATGTGGCTGAGGATGAGACAGTTCTTTTCGGGATGCGTCGGGCTCCGAGCATATATCCCGGGAAGTGCTTTCAATAGCCCGGGTTACGTGAGTCAACTTTAAAAATCGGACCTTGCGTTCATCATTTGCATACATGCATTAATCGAGAGTTAGAAAAAAGATGAAAAAAAGAAGAAGGAAAAATCAGAAAATTAAAAGAGGCAATAAAAAGTGTTTTCAAAAAGGTTTTTTTCTCAAATCATGTTCTCTTATTCAATTTTTAAAATTAAGAAATGGGTAATTCAAGAGTATTCAAGGTAAGCATTTTCAAAAAAAAAAAAGAATGTTTTTAATTAACTAATTCCAAAAGAAGATTTTGGAAAATTAAAGTTTAGATAATTCCAAAAGAAGATTTTGGAAAAATAAAAGTTTAAGATATTCTAAAAGAAGATTTTGGAAATTAATTGATTAAACTTTATTTCAAAAATTAAAAAAAAAAGGTAAAAAGATTTTGTCACAGCATTTTCAAAATTTATTCCCGGTGCGGAAAAATCAACAAGAGAACAAACAGTGAAAGAGAATCGAGACAAAATTGATCAACGGTGTTCGGTCATATTCTTCGAATTCTCGACATTCGTTTTAAAAATACTTTTATTTTCTTTCATAACCCTTTTCAAATAATAATCAAAAATAAGGATTAAAAGCAATCATATTTTTCTTTTGGACCCGTTATATTTAGTTAGACTAGAGGTACCCTCATTTGACGGGCGACTCGGGGGTGCTAATCCTTCCCGGAGCGTAACCGACTCCCAAACCTAGATTTAGGTTGCAAGACCGGACCTTAGGTTTAGTGGGTCCATTGCCGAGGTTTGGACTTTAATTAGCTTAGGTGGCCTTTAGGTGACTAATCACACCTTAAAAAAGATTAGTGGCGACTCCTCCTTTTCAATGTCGTTTCGGCAGGGTTCCCCGGACCCGAACGTTTCGACACAAAGATGTCACAAAAATAAGATTTTTCTTCATTTCAGGAATGTGCCTAATTTCTCTCAAAGTTCTAACAATACCATCAAACATCTTAATATGAACTGTACCATTGCCTACAATTTTGCAGGCATAGTCATCTCCCATTAGCGCAGAACCAACACACCTCTCATAAAGTTGAAAATAACTCCTTGGAGGTCCTAATGTGAAGCGAAGCACCCGCATCAAGAATCCATTGCTCACCTACATGTGAACCAGATACTGCTAGAACAATTTCAGTATCATTTGAAGAATCACCAACAACCCCATTCATACCATCTTTGGTCTTTGAATGTGGTTCACCTTTTCCCTTTAATTTTGGACAATCTTTTCTCATGTGCCCATATTTTTTTACAATAGTAGCACAACACTTTCTTTTTTGGACTGTGATCTGTAGACACCCATTTTTGGCCCGTATACTTTAATTTAGATTAAATTGCTCATTTATTTGCATTAGGGACATTTGGACCAATTCATAATTTTCTAGGTCATTTTTTAAGTTTCGCATGAGTAACTCTTGGTTCAATCTTAATGGTGCATGTCATATTGGTATCTCATAAGCCTTTTACAAATGGAAGCAATTAGACACGGGGTCTTGGGTCGGGATTTGGAATCAGCCCATTTGATGGTTCGCGTTCTTTGGGCTTGCATTTTGGACTTTAATTTGGACTTGCATCTTTGGCTTTAATCTGGATGGTTTGCATTTGGGCTTGTCACACTTATGCTTACAAAGAGTAAAATTGAAGTGACATTCATTTGCAAGATGGTTTTGCATGGTGGTTTTTATTATCACATTACTAGAAGACTAGTTAATAATACAGAAAAGGGAAAAAGGAAATTATATATATCATTCAAAATAAGCAACATACTAAGGGATAACTCCCACTTTTGGCATTGCAAAATTCAGGAAGACTAAGGATCACAAAAAAGCTGGTTTGCATCCCTTGTCAGTATTCCATCTCTTTGTTTCCTTTTCACAAGGTCAAGATTGCCATATTCAATTTTCAGATTACACCTGTGAATGGGCAAAGATAATAAGTTTTAAGCAAAAGGCAAAGCAGTTTGAACCCCAAGCACATCAATGAAATAAGATAGGATAGCTCACGTGTGATCTCTACGGTTTTTATGATGCAACCATCGGTCAATCGACCATATGATCCTTTGCACATGAAAGGAAAACCACAAGTAGGCAAAGAATGTGTTCCCCAGGCTTATGATGGTACACTATTAATTAGTGCCCACCATGGTCTCTTATGGCCATTAAGCAAAGTAAAAGAATATGCAGAAAAGCTCAAGCAGCATACTATACAGAGTGAAGGCCAAGACAACAATGAACAAAGCCATGCAAGACAGATAAACATGAAAAAGAGAAGCTAAACAACAGAAAAAGCATATCACAACTCAATGTAGCAGCAAACATGGCAAGAAACACTCAAAGAAAAGGTCGAGGCAAAAAGAGTAAGGCCTGGGGAAGTTTTTATATGAGCATTGGCATAGGATCCGAGAAATGAGATAAAGACTCAAGTCTTAAAAGCTCCCTACCATGCCGAAAGAGTAACAGGGACAGAATAAGGCACAAACAGAAAGAAAAAAGGCAAGATCAAAACAGAACACCCAGGTAGCTAAATGGGAAGTGCAGCAGATCTCAATTCAAGAATACCAAGGCACTAAGAATCACAATATAAGAGCTGCTAAAACTTTGACATTTGATGGTCAAGTCAGTAAAACAGTGTATCACAAGCATAGAGCTTTGCAGAAAATGCACTCCAAAAAGCAAACAGTTTTAAGGCACAAATGTTCAAACCACACTTACAAGCTATTACTCATTGCTGCAATTGCAGCAATTAAGTTCAAAATTCAGCAAATGCCATTTTCAATTTTCAAAGGACCTAAAAGAGCTTGAAAAGCAACCAAGTAGATTATGAACATAATACATCAGCAGAGTTAATGAGCAGAGCAGCCATGCATGCATGTCTAAAACAGTAGTAAAAATAAAGCTCCAGTGAGGTGCCAGGTGGCAGACATAGCATACCTCCACAATATGCAAGAGCAGACACATAAGCAATGTCAAATGCCACTGATGTGTCAAAAAGAACTTCAAGGTCATCAAGTCAACAAATAAAATCAAGAATTCAAAAGGAACCCAACAGAGGCAAACCAATAAAGTAAAAGCAGAACAGACAAGCAATAACCAGGATCACAAAGTCAAAGGGTTGAAGGGTTCAGGAGGAAGGCCAAAATAACAATGGAACATCAAAGGCAATTATATGAAGAGTACATCAAAATATGGTACAAAGAGGTGCACCGAATACATGCTAGATTGGAAGAGGCTGAGATGTGTTTCAAGATTGAATCCGATACAGTAAAATCCACAAGAATGAAATGCTCTCATCAATCAATAACCACAGATGAAGATAGTCAATCAAAAGAGCTCATAAGTCAGGAAATCTAAAGGTTCAAAAAGACAAAGGACCAAGAAAGGACAAAGGCAGCATCAACAAAACACAGTAAGCACAAAAACAGTGGAATAATATTAAGGAGAAACCAAGAAGGAAATAAGCAAGAGAGAAAGTACCAAAACCGTGGTATTTCACACGGTTTCATCCAAAAGGGCCTGAGTGAAATTCGAAAATAGGTGAAGGGCATGTCCATTTGACAGCTCAGCATCGTCTTCCCCTCAAAACAACTTGCAGAAACCAAAATAAGGAGTAAAACAAAATCAGAATCTACTAAAATGAAAAACAAATGAGGTCAAAGGGATTGATAAGGAAATAAGTCACCTGGATTGTAAACTGCTTGAAGAGTGGTATCCAAAAACTCACGGGTTAAAAAAAAAACAGAAACCTCTGGGAAAGGACATGGCTCATCGTTTTTACAGCTGATAAAACGTGTCATCCTTATCCCAATTGGATCTCACCTGCACCTGGTGGAAAAAAATCCAAAAATGGAACCAAAAAACTACAACCGTTGGATAAAAGGATCTTACCCCCGACTCAAAGGCTTATATATAGGCCGTTCTTCTTCCTCAAAAAGGGGGATTTTTTTTTAGAAGTAAAGAAATTCTGCCATTTTCGAACTAGGGTTCATCGAGAATTTTGGGGGTTTTATGTTTCGAGTAGTTTTCTAAAAAAATTGAAAGCATAGAAAGGGTTAGAATGGGGAAAGGGTAGATATAGATCGGTTTCAAGTGAATCCATTGGCTAGAGTTAGAGATATGGGGTTTTGTTTTTCGGTGAGAAATTCTTCAAATCAAACCATAGAAGAGCGAGAAATAGAGAGATGAAGCCATGATCGAGATCTGAGACCCAGTTACAGCGAAGATCGGTGCTGACGCGGTGGGGAAAGCCATCCTGGTGGCGGCGTTGCAAGAGCTTGAGGTTCGAGGGTTTCCTGCGGAGAAGAAGGATAAGTCACTTTTATAGAAGCTGTACAATATAGAAACGGTGACGTGCTCAGCAATTACAGGCAATGTTTCCTATTTTGCATCAATTTAGTCCTTAATTTTAATGTATTTAAGACCGATAGTTTGTTAGCGCCCCAATTAAGTCCCTCATTCGCGAAAAAGGTGCAATAGAGTCCCTCCAATTTAGTCCCTTTACAAATTTAGTCTTTAATTTCGAGAGGATAGCTTGATTAAGCCCTCAATTCATAGTTTTGTTAATAATTTAGTAATTTATTTTACTACTGATGTGGAAAAAACAATAAAGTTTATGAAAATACATTATATTCATGGTCATGCATTTTAAATTTCCTTAAGTGCTGTTGATGCCATGCTCATTTGAGAAAATCAAATTCACACCGATGATGGAATAATCGGTTGAAATGTAGACAGCAGTTGTCCATTTCAATCCGAGTTTCCTAGGCTTCAGACATCTAAATGGGGGTCTTACCAACCAAGTGGAAGGTGCCCAAATAGTGTTTCTCGTATAATCACACAGTAAACATTTTTTTAAAATCGGATTACATGCATCATATGCATCCATGAATACAATCAAAGGTTTAAATCAGAGCAATTAAACTAAAAAAGAGTAAAAGAAGAGTAAACAGTAAGTAGTTTAATTTAGAGTAATTAAACTAAAGAGTAAAAGAAAGAGTAAAAAGTAATTAGTTTAATTTAGAGTAATTAAACTAAAGAGTAAAACAAAGAGTAAGCAGTAATTACTTTAATTATGGGTAATTAAACTAAAGAGTAAAAGAAAGAGTAAACAGTAATTAGTTTAATTCAGAGTAATTAAACTAAAGAGTAAAAGAAAGAGTAAGCAGTAATTAGTTTAATTTTGGGTAGTTAAACTAAAGAGTAAGCAGTAATTAGTTTAATTATGGGTAATTAAACTAAGGAATAAAAGAAAGAGTAAGCAATAATCAGTTTAATTCTGGGTAATTAAACTAACGAGTAAAAGAAAGAGTAAGCAGTAATTCGTTTAATTCTGGGTAATTAAACTAAATAGTAAAAGAATGATAAGCAATAATTAGTTTAGTTCTGGGTAATTAAACTAAAGAGTAAAAGAAAGAGTAAGTAGTAATTAGTTTAATTCTGGGTAGTTAAACTAAAGAGTAAAAGAAAGAGTAAGCAGTAATTCGTTTTGGGTAATTAAACTAAAGAGTAAAAGAATGATAAGCAGTAATTAGTTTAGTTATGGGTAATTAAACTAAAGAGTAAAAGAAAGAGTAAGTAGTAATTAGTTTAATTCTGGGTAGTTAAACTAAAGAGTAAAAGAAAAAGTAAACAGTAATTAGTTTAATTCTGAGTAATTAAACTAAAGAGTAAAAGAAAGAGTAAGCAGCAATTAGTTTAACTCAAAATAATTAGGCTAAAAAGTAAAGGGTAGTAATAATTAAAATTGGCTTAATTTGGAGTGAGACATTGGGTTAACATTTTTAAGAGTCATTAAAAATCTTAAAATTTTGGCATGAATAGGCTTAAGCATTAAGAATAGAAACAACCGATATTAGAAACCCATAGTTAGTTCTAGACTAGTCAGTGCCGTCATTTCGACGAGCATCGTGGGGGTGCTAATCCTTCCCCACGCGTACCCGACTCCCGAACTTTAGACTTTGGTTAGAAGACCGTTTATTAGGTTTAGTGTTACCTTTGCCAAGCTTAGGTTAACGTTAGACATAATAATCTAATAGGTGCCTAATCACACCTAGGTTAAAAAAAGAGATTAGTGGCGACTCCATAAATAGGTTTCAATAGTTTCCCCAAGTCGTGGGTGGCGGGTCCCCCCGAACCCGCACGTTGCGACAGCTTGGCGACTCCACTAGGGACCTGTTAGAGAGTCAAACTGAACACTGGTTTAGAACTAACTAAGGTTTCATATTTGGTTGTGAGTTAATTGCCTTTTCTTGTCTTTTCATGTTTATATGTTTTTATCTTGCACATACATGTCATGCTTGTTTATTAGTAAGATTCATTCATGTCTGTGTATATATATCCAATTTAACCTCATGTCTGTTTCATTTCTCTGGAGGTAGTTTTGTAATTTGGGTTGAGCATGTTCGGTAAAGGTTTGTATGTTCCTTCACACACTCACTAATAAGTTGCACTTGCATTGCATGATCTTACACCGGAGCTCTAACCCATTTAGGAGGAGGCAAAGTAGCTAGCCCTCGTGTGACGATAGTGACCGTGCGGGTTTGTAGTAAAACACTTCCACTCAGACTGAATCATTTCCAGTGAGCCTATAGTGGGTGAGGATTGGAGGCCTTACTAGCCAAATATCGGCATCAGCAAGCACAATCCGGGAGCCTTTAGAACCATGAAAGGCCTCACCCAGCATATAGATACCCTAAACATTCAGCTTAGCTAGAGCCAATCCCGTGATAATAAACCCAAGTACACGAAAGGAACATTTCTCTCCTTTACTATTACTATTATTATGAACCGTAGAAAAGGGTAGTCACATTACCCTAATAAATGGACTGCCCGCCCATAAGAGCCGAAGGCTCGAGTTTTCAAAAAATCAGAAAATGCTTTTGATATCCAAGGGTACTTGTATGTTATTATCTTTTAAGTATTAATCAATTATTCCTTATGGTGCTAACTTGCTTTATTATTGTGTGCCCCTTTTCTTTTCTTGCATTCGTATCCATGATAGTTCCATTCATCATTTAAGATAGAGAAGAATGTTGAGGGACGAGCTAGAGTCTTTTGTTCCAGAGCACCTAAAGGATAGCCACCCACCTCATGTTCAGCGCAGGCATGAGGTAGCACAGAAGTTGGATGGGGATAATTTGACTGGGGATTTTCAATCAGAAGTACCAGAGATGATAAACCTCGATCTGAAACAGAATGATTACACTGAACTTCACAAGCTGTGGATGAAGATGAAAATGACTGAGTCAGAATTTGCAGAAAAATATGGAGCAGTGGTACAACTTATGAAAGTAAAGGTGGATGACAACATGATTAGGGGTATGCTACCATATAGGGACCGTTCATACCGTTGTTTTACCTTTAATGAAGTAGACATGGTCCCAACCATTGAAGAATATGCTCAGTTGTTAAGGTTAAAAACTATTGAAGCAGTATCTAGGGTCTTCATGAGGGGCAACAAATCCATTGCGATATCTACTTTGGCAGATCTCATGGGTATGCAAAAGGCAGTATATGATAAGTATTGGATGAGCAAAGGTTACTCGAGCGGACTGGCAATACAGTGTCTTATGGATTTTGTCAAAGAGAACCCAAATACTCCTCAGGGGCAGAACATTATGGCTGTGTTAGTATATGGGATGGGAGTATTCCCAGAGTACTGGGGCATGTGGACTCTTATGTAATTCATCTGGTAGATTCGATCTTGAGGGGAGATAACCCAGTCCCAGTGATCCTGGCGGAAACTATCAGATCCTTGAACTACTGTCGTCTGAAATGAGGAAGGTTCCAAGGTTGTGCTCAATTGTTGACCATCTGGTTCAAAGGACATTTCGAATGCATATAGTCTCGGTTTACATTACCGATCCACCAGTGGGTGAAGGCAAATCCCATACGGGAATATCTTGGTAGTGAGTGGCCTAAGGGCAAGACCAAAGCACAATGGATGAAATTCCTTGGAACTCTCAAGGCCGACCAAGTTAAGTTGGTGGCTCCATGGTTCTACCCCACCTCTGTGGCTTACTGTTGTAGACCCAACCCGTGGGTACCTTTGTTTGGGCTGTGGGGCGTCATAAGTTATTCTCCCATATTAGTCAGAAGACAATATGGAGGTGATCAGTTCATTACCGCCACCCATGGTTTGAATAGTGTTAATATTGTATATGGGGAGGAAAATTCCAAGCAGGAAGCTTAGGATCTTCGGAAGACACTCACACAGATGACCTTCGTCAAAAAATTAGGGAGAGCTACAAGGGTGACACCGGGATACCCAGATTGGCACCGGAAGAGAGTAAAAGATATAAAAGTCCCTCCGCCTACCGATCGTGAGGCTGCAGTAAGTGAAAAGATGTAGGATATAGTTATGAAGCTGACAATGCAGTTGGAAAGGGAGAGGAATGGTACTGAAGCCTAGAGGATAGCAGAGGTGAACCGGCAGCTAGTGCTAAGGATGGAGAAGGTAGAGAAAAAGGCTGAGGAAATGAGCGCGAAGTACAGAGAAGAAGAAGAAGAAGCCAAGGGTGAAAGAAAACTGAAGGAAAAAGCTGAGGCTAAAAATCAAGAGCTCAAAATGGACTTCAAAGCTGAATGCAAAGAAAGAACCAGTTTGGCTAAAAAGAACAAAGCTGCTAAAATAGCAACGAGCTATCTCAGGGAGAGGTTGGACTTTGAAAGAGGGGATAGTTCAGTAAGAGCGTACCAGCGAGTTCAGACTCTAGACTGCCACTTGAAAAGGGCTAGAGAAGAAAATGGAAGGGTCCAAGAAGAGCTAAGGATGGAAAAAGCCAAAACAGAAGTAGCTAAGGCAGCGAAGGTTCAGGCAGAGACAACTTTGGAGTTTCACAAGAAATTAGCCAGGGTAAACCAAGAGGAATATGGAAAAGTGGCGGGTACACTCAAGAGCTTGGAGGAAGAATATGCAAAAATGCGGGCTGAGAATTGGAGACTCCAGGACCAAGGATTCTCACAGAAAAAGTCCCATGATCAAAGATGTGAACAAATCCGCTTTCTGCTAGCTCAGATCAAGACTGGGTTGCTCCAGGTAGAAGACATCGGAGATCAGGCTAAGAATGTACTACCCTGTGTGACCCCATTTGATCAGCACCTCCAGCCGGTAGCCGATGTCCTGGAAGACATCGTCAACAAATGCAACGAAGCCCTCACTTACTTTAGGCAATTTGTGGGGAAGTAGTAATACTAAATCTTTGTAATTGGATATGTAATTAAAGTTTATTTTCGGAACAATGGTTTGTAATCCTTAATTTTTATTCTCGGAACAATGGTTTAATGATATGGATGTTTGCAATCAATGACGAAGTGGCAAGTTATGGCATTAGAGCGATGAATCCCAGTTTATATTCTTTTTCTTAAATGATGAACTAGTAGGTCCATGCATCATGATATTCATTCGCATCATTTGCATAAGGGAAAAAGCCCTAATTATTGACAGAATTGTAAATAATCACGACTTTTGACTTGTGGAAGTTCTTAAGAAATCATGGAGGGGCCCCACACCTTTAAAAATCTTAAATAACTTGGTAAATAAATATTAATAATGGAATACTGACATCCAAACTCGTCAAGTTTTGTAAAAAGCTCCGCCTAGAAAAGTATACCAGAGAACCCAACAGTATAATACCAGATCTCAGGCCAAGAGGATGGAAGATCAGACAGGAGAAATTCAATGGTTAAGGGAAGAAATGACAAGGCGAGATGAGGAAGCTAGGCGCCGAGAGGAGGCGACAAATGCTAAGATGGACCGTATGATGGAATTAATAGCTACAATAACTGGCAGGACACCCGGAAGTTCAGGAACTGCAAATGGTCGGGAGCAGACTACAGAGACAGAAACTGTGCCATCCACAGGCATAGTTGTAAGCACAACCAAGTTAATTTGCCGATCTTGTAATAAACCAATTTAGGTTTAGTTTTAAGTTTCTTGTTTTTAAGATTTATTTTTATGCATCTTAGGATTAGTTATTTATGCTTTAATTTTCAATTTCCTTTATCTTATGTCTTTAATTTTCAAGTTTCACTAATAAACTATTTAGTTTTATTTTCCTATCACTTTAATTTTTTATTGTCTTTTATGATTGAGTAATTATCTTCATCAAGTCCGCCCAGGTATGTTTTCTTGAACCGTAACACTTTATTTTTGGTAAGATGATATTGCATGAATTGTTTGTTTGATTGTTTTTACATTGAGGACAAAGTGAATTTTCAGTTTGGGGGGGTGAATACTTGATAGGGTTTTTACTTGAATAATTGAGTCATATGATAGTCCTTGTTTGCATGAGAACCTAGGATAGAATTTGATTGTTTTTGATTGATCTTATTTCCCCAATTTTTGAAAAAAATTTCGAAAAATTGATTTTTAAAGATAAAATTTCGAATTTTCATGCATATTTTGATTAATTGATTTGATTATGATTGATGAATGCTTAGAATTTTAATACTGTTTGATTTATTGATTGAGTTATAGCGTGTTGTTTGATTTCTTAGAATTAGGTATAATTGAAGTCTGTGATATGATCTTATTTATTAATTGCTTCTATGATTATCTATTTCCAGAACTTGTGTTCAATCTTGATTGAAATTATGATTGAGAAAGTATGCCATGGATATATGTCAAGAATAAGTGTGGGGGGACTATCTATAAAAAGGGTAATTAAAAAAAGTTGTTTTCATAAAAAGAAGTGTTTTTCATGATAGAGGAGAAGAGGTATTTCTGTAAATAAATAAATATAAAACAAAAATCCATTGTTGTCACTCTTTTCTTAAACAAAAGGAGTTAGTAACCCTTGGAAAGAGGATAAGAGGCATGGAATTACAGAAATATTGTCCCTCTAAAAAAAATAAAGAATAGAGTCCTTCTAGAGTGCTAGTAGCCTCAAAAATAGGGAGTTAAGTAACCCCAAATCATGAACACTTCGAGGTTAGTAACCTCAATTTTCCAAAAACAATTACCCTTGAAAATCTATTATATCCCACAATGACCCTTGATTTATATTTATGACATTGCAATTTTTTGAGTAATGGAGAAAGAGAGGAAAACATGAGCTTATAGAAAGAAGTAGTTATAGAAAGTGAAGAATGGTAAGTGATTAAAGCTACTTTGATTATGGCTACTTAAGAATGATGATGCTTGTTGTTTCTTGATCTTTGGATTAAGTATTATTATTATTCTTTGTTATTTTGATTTCATGATTGAATTGATTCTTTGATGTATGTATGAATTCAAATTGATTTCTTGAAAAATTGGTTTTTGATTAAACTTACACATTGATTTGCCAAGGGACTAGAAAAGTTCAAGTGTGGGGGAAAATATGATCGAGCTAAAAACTAACCTATTTTTATGGCTATTTTATTATGTTTTTGGATCTATTTATGCTTAAATATATGTTATGTTGTTAATATTTGTGATTTGAGTCTTTATGAGATGTGAAATTGATAATTTGATAATTTTCACTACTTTTGGAGCTATTTTGATGACTTTTCTCACAGATATGAGCAAAGTAATTTTGAGTATAGATTTGAAGATTCGAAGTTCGTGTTTGAAGATTTATTAAAAACAATTTGAAGATTTGAAGACCATTGAAGAATAATTTCAAGAGCAAGAATTGAAGAATGGAGCTTTAATTGCTAAGGATTGAAGACAAGCCATAAAGAAGTCCGGAAGCTAAGGAATTTTGGATATTTAATATGCGAAACTCAGCCCATATAAATCATTAATTGGAATTAAAATCCCAATTAATGACTCCTATATTCAAGGAAATATCCAAAATCCCGTAGATTCCCGATTCTAGTCCTAACAGGATTAGAATTCAGCGCAGGTTTGGTAGAAAACTCATAACTTTCTGCTCAGACCTCCGTTTAAAGCCCATGAGTACTCGTTGGAAAGCTAACTCCGAGATCTAAAAATTTGTTTTGAAGTCCAAGACTCAGTTCTGCCATCTTCAAGCCCAAAAGGGACGTCGAAGTCCCTGCATGAAATCAGGATTTTTTCAGGATCTTATTTTAACTTGGATTCTACTCTAGGATGACTTTTAATCTAACTTGGAGTCTAAGTTAGACCCAAAACCGACTTAGAACTCTTTCCAAGTTAGGATTGGATTTTCTAGGGCTATTTCCACTATAAATAGCCACCTTAGGTCTAGGTTTTTGATGTATGTAGATCTAGAGATTTTATTTTGAAGAATTGTTGAAGATTTGGAGAAGTTTGCCCTAGGAGCCGCGCCCCCCTCTTCTTCCCATCCATAGATAAGTTTTTCTTCTTTTCTTTGGATGCTCACTCAATTCATGAGTGAGTAATCCTTTTCTTTTCTCCAATGTAGAATTTAATTGATGTCTTGACTTATATCATGGTGTGATTTTGTGCTTTTACATGAAAATTAATAGGGTATTTCTTAATATCTCTGCATGAATTCTATATTACTTGTTTTGATAGATTGAAGCTAGCACTTTCTTGATAAATTAAGTAGCATTAGCTAAATTAAATCTTGAAGGATCTTCGGATTTAATTGTTTGGTAGCAATTGGAAGCGAAGGATCTTCCTTCCAAGGGATTTAAGAATCTTTGACCAATTTTTAATTGCCCATTGTGCTTGTAAATTACTAGATCTTAATGCTTTATTCTTGAGTAATTATCACACTGGATCAAGAGGTAATTATTTAAAGAATAATAGGGATAATTCACACTGGATCAAGAGTTTTATCTAATTAAGGTAATTTAGGATTAAATTCCAAGCAAGCTATCCATTGTTTTCATAATCTTTAGATATCAATGATCCATGGTATTGTTGTCAAGAGGGATATTAATTCTATGTTGGAGGTTTCTTTTAATTATTTTCTCAACTCATATTCTGCTTTCTGATTAATTGTTTTCTTAAATTTTCTTGATTGCTTTCTTAGATAGTTTTAATTATTAGTTTGATTTGATTTAATTTTACTTTAAAAACCTTCTTTATTTTGTTTGTTTGTTTTAAGAAAAAAGAATAATAACCTATCTCTCTGTGGGATCGACCCCTACTTGCCCTAGCTATCTTTAGTTAGTAATTGTTGGGATTTTTATTTTTATGATTTGATAACGCCCGATCATAAATTTTGGCGCTGTTGCCGGGGAGATTGTTTATTGGTTTTCTATATTTGTTTTACACTTGATCTTCTCTGTTTTGTAGGAAAAATCCAATGGAGCAACAACGTTCGTTACGAGAGCTGAATTTCAACTATGAATTTCCACCACTCTGCATTGACTATCCAGCCACGGATACGTCATACAAGCTGAATTCTGGAGTGATCCGCATGCTGCCAATCTTTCAAGGAGAGTCTCATGAAAATCCTCATGAGCACTTACAAAATTTCTTTATATGGTGCGCTGCGACCTACTGGGATGCCTGAAGAACAAGCAAGACTTCGAACTTTTCCTTTAACATTGGAAAGGAAAAGCAAGAAGTTGGTTCCTGACTCTGCCATCAAAATCCATAACTTCTTGGAAGGAGATGGAGACAGTGTTCCTGAACAAATACTTTCCAGAGGCCAAGCGAGCTGACGTAAGGAAGAGAATCTCATCCTGTCAACAACTACCTGAAGAAAAGTGGCACCAATACTGGGAGAGATACAACAAAATCTGCGCAAGTTGCCCTTACCACAACCTAAGTGAAGCACTGCTGATTCAGAACTTCTACGATAGGCTTCTCTATGAAGATCGAATGCATATTGATGCCGCTAGTGGAGGAAGCCTAACACTCAAAACCCCTGAAGAAGCAAGGAAGCTGCTCAATACCATGATCGAAAACATCCACCAATTCAACATGATGGATGAACACTCAACAACTAGATCATCAGAGAAGGAATCTCTTGCCGAGATGAAAGAAAGAATGACGCATTTAGACAATGTGGTTTCATCTTTGGCAAAACAACAAGAAACCGTCACCAACAAGCTTGCACAAATTCTGAAGATGCAAGTAGAAAATCAACATTCACCTCAAACACCTTCCAAATTCACACAAGGGTACGAAGTTAATTCAATTGAAGGAGCTCAACAGTGGAATGCGCTAAAGACGAAGTCACCTGATATTCCACTTCCACCTCCGATAGAACCTACTTTCTCTGCTGCACCACCACCAGAAGCTGTGCCCAACAGTCAATTGCCAAGAAGAGAGGAGTTTTCGACCAGAAACAAGAAGGGTCAGCGCACTTCACCAGCAACCGTTGCTCAAATTCAAGCAGAAGAAGAATGGATGGAAGAGATGCGAGAGAAATATGATCCAATACCATTCCCTCAAAGGTTTGCAATGCAACTCAATTCACTACGGAATATAGAGGTAAATATTCCATTGCTTGAAAAAGTTGTTAGAAGACCCAGGTACGCGAATTTTCTCAAAGAATTATGCATGACTAAGAGTAGGTTTTCTGAAAAATATGCCTGCATGAATGAGAATGTATCTGCTGCATATCAAAGAAAACTGCATCATAAAAGCCATGACTTAGGATCGTTTTCTATTCCTTGTAAAATAGGAAAGAATCAGATAGAAAAGGCCATGTGTGAATTTGGATCTCCAATTAACATCATGCCTTATTGTGTCTAATCACAATTGAAAATTGAACATGTGACTAAAACTGATTTGACTATACATTTTGCTGATAGAACTAACATTAAACCTGAGGGTTTAGTTGAGGATGTTTTAGTGCAGATTGGAGATTTTGTTTTTCCTATAGATTTCTATGTCCTGAAGATGAGTGAAGATGACCTTCATCTACCTCATTTGCCGTTGCTGCTAGGAAGACCTTTTCTTGCCACAGCCAGAACAAAATATGAAGTCCACGATGGAAAACTCAGCATGGAATTTGATGGGAAACTCATTGAATTCAATATTTATGAAGCCATGAAATCTCCTGCTGAGATTCATTCTATCTGTGCCATCGATGCCATTGAAGTTTGTTCTGAACAAGTTCAATCACTCCACCATGAAGATGAACTTGAACTGGTACTTACAAGGAGCCTAGATGAAGAAGAAATCAAGGAAGCAGAAGTCCAGACGTCAGAAGAGGTAGCAGAAACCATCAAGGATCTGAAGTCACTACGCCCTCTTGGAGAAAAAGAGTCAGTGTCCTATATCAACCTGGAGCCAACATCGACGCCTTTGCCATCCATCATCCAGCCGCCTGAAGTCAAGCTGAAGCCACTCCCTGAAGGACTTAAGCATGTCTTCCTTGGAGAAAGAGAAACTCTGCCTGTTGTTATTTCAAGTAAATTAAATAATTTACAAGAAGAACAACTAATCAGAGTTTTGAAGGAATACAAGGAAGTCATTGGATGGACTGTAGCTGACATCAAAGGGATAAGTCCTACTGTGTGCATGCACCGAATCCGACTTGAACATGATGCAGTACCCGTTCGATAGCCACAAAGACGATTGGACCCAAATCTTGCTGAAGTCGTCAAGGAATAAGTTCTCAAATTACTTGGAGCTGGTCTCATTTATGCTATATCAGATAGTAAATGGGCCAGTCCTGTCCAAGTAGTTCCAAAGAAGTCCGGATTCACTGTCGTAGAAAACAAGGAGAGCTAGTTCCTCAAAGACTGCAGAATGGATGGAGAGTATGCATCGACTACAGAAAATTAAACTCTTCAACAAGGAAGGACCACTTTCCACTACCATTCATCGATCAGATGTTGGAGAGATTAGCATGCAAGGCCTACTATTGTTTTCTGGATGGGTACTCAGGATACTTCCAGATTCCAGTAGCACCTGAAGACCAAGAGAAGACCACCTTTACTTGCCCCTTTGGTACGTATGCTTATACAAGAATGCCTTTTGGTTTATGCAATGCACCTGCGACTTTTCAAAGGTGTATGATGAGAATCTTTCAAGACTATGTGGGTGATAAGATGGAAGTCTTTATGGACGATTTTACAGTCTATGGAGATAACTTCAATCAATGCCTGCATAACTTGGAATTAATCTTGAAAAGATGTGTTGAAACCAAATTGGTATTAAATGCTGAGAAATGCCACTTCATGGCAGAACAAGGCATTGTTCTAGGCCATGTGGTATCTAAACAAGGGATGCAAGTCGACAAAGCCAAGATTGACGTTGTCCAGAACCTGCCATATCCAACATGTGTCAAAGACATTCGTTCATTCTTGGGCCATGCCGGTTTCCATCGAAGATTCATCAAGGACTTTTCGAAGATTTCAGCACCGATGTGTAGATTACTTCAGAAGGATTTAGAGTTCAAGTTCGGAGACGACTGCAAGGAAGCCTTTGACAAATTGAAGACTGCCCTCACCAGCACTCTAATTGTGAAGCCACCGGATTGGAAACTACCGTTCGAGATCATGTGTGATACAAGTGACGTTGCCATTGGAGCTGTTTTAGGTCAAAGAGTAGATAAAGTGCCTCATGTTATCTACTACGCTTCAAGAACTCTGGATGCTGCCCAAAAGAACTACACCACCACCGAAAAAGAGATGCTAGCTGTTGTCTTTGCTTTGGAGAAGTTTCGACCTTATATTTTGGTATCCAAGGTGATAATCTACTCCGACCATGCTGCATTGAGATATCTAATGTCAAAGAAAGATGCAAAAGCTAGACTTATGCGATGGCTTTTGTTATTTCAAGAATTTGATATCGAAATTAAGGATAAGAAGGGAGCAGAGAACGTCGTAGCTGATCATCTAAGCAGAATTGAAAGCAAGGAGGAAGAAACTGCAATCAACGAAACACTACCCTTTGAAGAAATTTTTGCCGTTTCTCATCCACCCTGGTATGCTGATATAGTCAATTTCTTAGCTGCTCGTCGTTTACCCTCGGATCTTAGCAAAGGAAAGAAATTGAAGCTCATCAATGATGCCAAGTATTATCTTTGGGATGATCCGTATTTATGGAGACACGGTTCTGATCAAGTCATGAGAAGATGCATTCCGGATAACGAGATTCAATCAGTTCTGAAGTTCTGCCATGACAATGAATGTGGAGGCCACTTTGGACACTAGAAGACTGCAAGAAAGGTCTTATATTGCGGGTTTTATTGGCCTACAATCTTTAAAGACTCTTATGAGTTTTGCAAGACCTGTCCATGCTGTCAAAGAACTGGAAACATATCGAAAAGGAATCAAATGACTCAAAATCCTATATTCGTTGCTGAAGTCTTCGATGTATGGGGAATGGATTTCATGGGACCTTTTCCTCCATCAGATAAGAAATATTATATACTCTTAGCTGTGGATTATGTTTCTAAATGGGTTGAAGCCATAGCTACCGAGAAGAATGATGCGAAAGACAGTAGTCAAATTTATGAAGAATAATATTCTTCATAGATTTGGCATTCCAAGAGCTCTCATCAGTGATCGCGGTACTCACTTCTGCAACAAGATTGTCCAAGCACTGGTTGAAAAATATGGAGTTCGACATAGGGTATCTACTTCATATCATCCTCAAACCAGTGGTCAAGCTGAAGTATCAAATCGCCAAGTGAAGCTGATTTTGGAGAAGACAGTCAATGTTCAGAGAAGAGATTGGAGCATGAGACTAGGAGATGCTTTATTGGCTTATCGTACAGCTTATAAGACACCTCTTGGTATGTCCCCATACCGAATTGTGTTTGGTAAGCCATGCCATTTACCTGTGGAATTTGAACATAAAGCATGGTGGGCAATAAAGCAATGAAATCTCAACTTTGACAAAGCTGGAATTCGAAGGATGCTGCAATTACAAGAGCTTGAAGAAATAAGGAATGAAGCATACGAGAATTCAAGGATCTACAAGGAGAAGACCAAAGCCATCCATGACAAAGGAATTTTGCGAAGATCGTTTTATGAAGGACAAACGGTTTTAGTCCTTAATAATCGAATAAAGGAAAATCCCGGGAAGCTACGATCAAGATCGTATGGACCATTTGAAGTAATTCAAGTGTTTCCTAATGGATCCGTGATCACCGAGAATCCAGATAACCAGAAGCAGCACAAGGTCAATGGAGAAAGTCTCAAACCTTATTTTGAAGCATTGCCAACAATGATGATTGAAGAAATTAAATTGGAAGATCCCGTCTATCTTCCAACATTAGCTACAAAGAAAAGAAAAGGAGTCGAGCTAATGACTTTAAACTAGCGCTTTTTGGGAGGCAACCCAATAATTTTAATTCCTAACTTAATTTTTATTTCTACTTTTATTTTATTTCATTTGCAGGTCTTACAAATTTCTCTCTAAAAAAAAAAAAGGAGAGCACCGAACCATATGACTTGGTGACACCAAGTCACAGCCGGGAATGGCCTAGCCATGCCACGCACCAAGCCTGGACATGGCAAGGCCATGATCCGGCCATGCCGCGCGCCAGGCCGTGCCAACCAAGGCATCCACAGCACCAGGCTATGGCCTCGACCAGCACCGAGCCAAGAGGAGACCCAGCACCGGACAGACCAGGCCACGCCGCGCACCAAGACAAACAGCCCGCTCGCCATGCACCGAACCATGCCAAGGCCATCACCAGGCCAGCACGGGGCGCCAGGCCAATGTCGCGCGCCAGTGCTCGCTGCTCCCTTGATACCGCGGCACAACTCCTTCCCTTGTCAATCTTTTTGCAATTAGGTTCATTAATCTTGATTGAATTAGGAGATTGATGAACTACTCCTACAAGGTAATGGATTCCTAGTCCATGTATGTTTCCAACTTTTTACTCTAACTAAATCTTTTTAAGAATAGGATTTGATCACTATTTAAAGGCACCTCTACCCCTCCTATATTCATCACAACATAAGAAGCAAAATTCAGTTGATATTTCAAGTGATGCTTCTAGTGATGAAAATAAGGAAGAGGAAGAGGAGGTTAATCAAGAAAAGGAGAATGAAGAAGAGCTTCACCCTTTCCTTGTTCGGTGCAATCAAATTAGTGATCAAATTACTAGCTTAAGAGATGATTTTAATAATATAATTGGGAATTTGGATGACCTCGTCAATTTATTGGAGAAGGTTATTCATAAACCAATTTAGGTTTAGTTTTAAGTTTCTTGTTTTTAAGATTTATTTTTATGCATCTTAGGATTAGTTATTTATGCTTTAATTTTCAATTTCCTTTATCTTATGTCTTTAATTTTCAAGTTTAATTAATAAACTATTAAGTTTTATTTTCCTATCACTTTAATTTTTTATTGTTTTTTATGATTGAGTAATTATCTTCATCAAGGCCGCCCAGGTATATTTTCTTGAACCCTAACTCTTTATTTTTGGTAAGATGATATTGCATGAATTGTTTGTTTGATTATTTTCACATTGAGGACAATGTGAATTTTTCAGTGTGGGGGGGTGAAGTACTTGATAGGGTTTTTACTTGAATAATTGAGTCATATGATAGTCCTTGTTTGCATTAGAACCTAGGATAGAATTTGATTGTTTTTGATTGATCTTATTTCCCCAATTTTTGAAAAAATTTTCGAAAAATTGATTTTTAAAGTTAAAATTTCGAATTTTCATGCATATTTTGATTAATTGATTTGATTATGATTGATGAATGCTTAGAATTTTAATAATGTTTGATTTATTGATTGAGTTATAGCATGTTGTTTGATTTCTTAGAATTAGGTATAATTTAAGTCTGTGATATGATCTTATTTATTAATTGCTTCTATGATTATCTATTTCTAGAACTTGTGTTCAATCTTGATTGAAATTATGATTGAGAAAGTATGCCATGGATATATGTCAAGAATAAGTGTGGGGGACTATATATAAAAAGGGTAATTAAAAAAATTGTTTTCATAAAAAGAAGTGTTTTTCATGATAGAGGAGAAGAGGTATTTCTGTAAATAAATAAATATAAAAATCAATCCATTGTTGTCACTCTTTTCTTAAACAAAAGGAGTTAGTAACCCTTGGAAAGAGGATAAGAGGCATGGAATTACAGAAATATTGTCCCTCTGAAAAAATAAAAGAAGGAGTCCTTCTAGAGTGCTAGTAGCCTAAAAAATGAGAGTTAGTAACCCCAAATCATGAACACTTCGAGGTTAGTAACCTCAATTTTCTAAAAACAATTACCCTTGAAAATCTATTATAACCCACAATGACCCTTGATTTATATTTATGACATTGCAATCTTTTGAGTAATGGAGAAAGAGAGGAAAAAATGAGCTTATAGAAAGAAGTAGTTATAGAAAGTGAAGAATGGTAAGTAATTAAAGCTACTTTGATTATGGCTACTTAAGAATGATGATGCTTGTTGTTTCTTGATCTTTGGATTGAGTATTATTATTATTATTCTTTGTTATTTTGATTTCATGATTGAATTGATTCTTTGATGTATGTATGAATTCAAATTGATTTCTTGAAAAATTGGTTTTTGATTAACTTACACATTAATTTGCTAAGGGACTAGCAAAGTTCAAGTGTGGGGGAAAATATGATCGAGCTAAAAACAACCCTATTTTTATAGCTATTTTATTATGTTTTTGGATTTATTTATGCTTAAATATATGTTATTTTGTTAATATTTGTGATTTGAGTCTTTATGAGATGTGAAATTGATAATTTGATAATTTTCACTACTTTTGGAGCTATTTTGATGACTTTTCACACAGATATGAGCAAAGTAATTTTGAGTATAGATTTGGAGATTTGAAGTTCGTGTTTGAAGATTTATTGAAGACAATTTGAAGATTTGAAGACCATTGAAGAATAATTTCAAGAGCAAGAATTGAAGAATGGAGCTTTAATTGCGAAGGATTGAAGACAAGCCATAAAGAAGCCCGGAAGCTAAGGAATTTTGGATATTTAATATGGGAAAATACTCTGCCCATATAAATCATTAATTGGAATTAAAATCCCATAATGACTCCTATATTCAAGGAAATATCCAAAATCCCGTAGATTCCCGATTCTAGTCGTAACAGGATTAGGATTCAGCGCAGTTTTGGTAGAAAAATCATAACTTTCTGCTCAGACCTCCGTTTGAAGCCCATGAGTACTCGTTGGAAAGCTAACTCCGAGATCTACAACTTTTCTTCGAAGTCCAAGACCCAGTTTTGTCATATTCAAGCCCAACAATGACGTTGAAGTCCCTGCACGAAATCAGGATTTTTTCAGGATCCTATTTTAACTTGGATTCTACTCTAGGATGACTTTTAATCTAACTTGGAGTCTAAGTTAGACCCAAAACCGACTTAGACCTCTTTCCAAGTTAGGATTGGATTTTCTAGGGCTATTTCCACTATAAATAGCCACCTTAGGTCTACGTTTTTGATGTATGTAGATCTAGAGATTTTATTTTGAAGAATTGTTGAAGATTTGGAGGAGTTTGCCCTAGGAGCCGCCGCCCCCCTCTTCTTCCCATCCATAGATAAGTTTTTCTTTTTTTCTTTGGATGCTCACTCAATTCATGAGTGAGTAATCCTTTTCTTTTCTCCAATGTAGAATTTAATTGATCTCTTGACTTATATCATGGTGAGATTTTGTGCTTTTACATGAAAAGTAATAGGGTATTTCTTAATATCTCTACATGAATTCTATGTTACTTGTTTTGATAGATTGAAGCTAGCACTTTCTTGATAAATTAAGTAGCATTAGCTAAATTAAATCTTGAAGGATCTTCGGATTTAATTGTTTGGTAGCAATTGGAAGCGAAGGATCTTCCTTCCAAGGGATTTAAGAATCTTTGACCAATTTTTAATTGCCCATTGTGCTTGTAAATTACTAGATCTTAATGCTTTATTCTTGAGTAATTATCACACTGGATCAAGAGGTAATTATTTAAAGAATAATAGGGATAATTCACACTGGGTCAAGAGTTTTATCTAATTAAGGTAATTTAGGATTAAATTCCAAGCAAGCTATCCATTGTTTTCATAATCTTTAGATATCAATGATCCATGGTATTGTTGTCAAGAGGGATATTAATTCTATGTTGGAGGTTTCTTTTAATTATTTTCTCAACTCATCTTCTGCTTTCTGATTAATTGTTTTCTTAAATTTTCTTGATTGCTTTCTTAGATAGTTTTAATTATTAGTTTGATTTGATTTAATTTTACTTTAAAAACCTTCTTTATTTTGTTTGTTTGTTTTAAGAAAAAAGAATAATAGCCTATCTCTTTGTGGGATCGACCCCTACTTGCCCTAGCTATCTTTAGTTAGTAATTGTTGGGATTTTTATTTTTATGATTTGCTGACGACCGTTCAATTGGTCACGGATTTAGTGTTACCAGCAAAATTCAAAGTCCCAGACTTCGAAAAGTTTGATGGAACTCAGTCCCTAGAGGAGCATGTCAATACTTATGTGCATCAAATGCAGCCCTATTGCACGGATGACATGCTCATGCACTACTTTCAGAAAAGTCTCACTGGTTCGTCTTTCAAGTGGTACAACAGGTTAGACCCCAACCAAATTAAGACATGGAATGATATAGTCGATGCCTTCATAGCACAATATCGATATATTGATGAGCTAGCTCCTACTCGGGAAACATTGCACGGTATGAAGAGGAGGCCAGGCGAAACCATTAAAGAATACGGTCAGCGTTTCAAGGATCTAGCAATGGAGGTAGTTTCACAAATGAAAGATACCGAAGTAGGTAGCATTCTCCTAAAAACCTTACCAAAGGAATACTTCCGTGATCAGGGCTCCAAGCCGGGGTATTTGAGGAAGTTGAGAAGAAAGGCCACACAAGTCAAAGGAAAAGGGAAGGACATACACATGAAGTGAGACAGGCCAACTTCAGGCCCCGAGGACAGGGACAACAATATAACCCCCACTATACTTAGAATTACGGGTACACTTACCCATACCAATCACACGGTGATCGGTCGTCAGCAATCATAAAAATAATTCCCCACAAAATCCTAACTATAGTAGATAGGGCAAGTAGGGGTCGATCCCACAGAGAAGGGTGTAGACTTTATCCGAAAATACAATCCTTAAAATCACTCAAAACAAAACACAGAAAACAGAGGTTGAAAGAAAGCAATTAAACAGAAAACAATTAAACTAGAAAAAAAAAACAAAGCAAATTAAATCTAAGACTATAACAGATAAGAAAGAAAACAATAATTAAAGCACACTTCTTCTCCAATGGTAGAAAACAATCAAATTGAATATGGGTAACTTAACAAATCAATTACCGGTTAAGGCTTAAAGATTCACCAAGCAACAAAGCATTAAGATCAACTATTTAATTAGTTCTTTCACACATGCTTAACAAATAAAACCATACAACAATCAGATAAAATCTGATCACTGGCATGAGAAACTCATCGAAGCGAGGTTAGTCGTCAACGATTCGCTACCAAACAATCAGACTCGAGGGTTAACTGTACCGCTTGACTTAGCAATAGATCTCTCAAATTATCAATTTATCAGCCGCATAAACCAATAAAAATCAAGGTCATGGAATAAAACAGAGTTTAACATGCTATCTATCAAAAATAAAATACCAAATTATAAGTATAGAAATCTCATCATATCAATCGATTGAATTCACCAAAGGATTAGAAGTATAAGAATTTAGCTACTCATAAGAGTACTTACAGAACTAGAAGGGGCGAAAATCTCCTTGCTAAAAACCTAGAGTTGCCGCAACTCCCAATGGCTATAGGGGGTGGCGGCACCCTTGCCTAAAACTAGATCTAGAAGAGAAAAATAGATCTAAAACTATAATTGTGAATTGGTGTGTGGTTTGTGTTACAGGAGGTGGCTATTTATAGTGGCAAATAACCCTAGGAATTCCAATCCTAACTTGGAAAGGAGTCTAGGACGGTTTAGGGTCTAACTTGGAGTCCAAGTTAAATTAAAAGTCATCCTAGAGTAGAATCCAAGTTAAAATAGGATCCTGAAATTTTGCTGAATTCGTGCAGGAACTTCGACGGCATTTTTTGGCTTGAAAACGGCAGAACTGGGTCTTGGACTTCAAAGGGAAGTTGTAGATCTCGGAGTTAGCTTTCTAACGAGTACTAATGGGCTTCAAACGGAGGTCTGAGCATAAAGTTATGATTTTTCTACCAAACCTGCGTCTGAATCCTAATCCTGTTAGGACTAGAATCGGGAATCTACGGGATTTGGATATTTCCTTTGATTTAGGAGTCATTAATTGGGATTTTAATTCCAATTAGTATCTTATATGGGCTGAGTATTTTCCCATATAAATTATCCATAAATACCAAAGCTTAAGGGTTTATCCATGGCTTGTCTTCAATTAAAGCTCCAATTCTTCAATTCCTCCTCTTGAAATAAATCTTCAAAGTCTTCAAATCTCCAAATAATCTTCAATTGGTCTTCAAACACGAACTTCGAATCTACAAATCTATGCTCAAAATTGCTTTGCTCAAATCTGTGTAAAAAGTCATCAAAATAGCTCCAAAAATAGTGAAAAATAACAATTTCTCATTTTCACATCACTTAAAGACTAAAAACACAAATATTATCAAAATAGCATATAATTAAGCATAAATGGGTCTAAAAACATAGTAAAATAGCCATAAAATTAGGGTCTAATTTAGCTCAATCATATTTTCCCCACACTAAATCTTTGCTAGTCCCTAGCAAACTAGTGTAGAAAACTATGAAAATCACTAAACTCGAACACCTAAAAACAATCATATAATGCTATACTAATGCAAATCAAAATTTCATTTTAATTTAAACTTTTCAAAACTTTGAATGCATACACATATTAAGGGTCAAAATAGCAAAGAATCATAAGAGCACTTAATTCAAAACATCAACAAATAGCAAGCATCTTTATTCTTAAGTAACCATAATTAAAGTAGTTCTAATCACTTACCATTCATCACATCCTATAATTACTTCTTTCCATAAGCTTATGTCTTCATCTTTATCTCCATTACTCAAAGGAATGCATATCACATATACAAATCAAGGGTTTACGTGTGGGTTATAATAGATTTTTAAAAGGTAATTGATTTTTAGAAAATTGAGGTTACTAACCTCGAAGTGTTCATGTTTTGGGATTACTAACTCCCGTTTTTGAGGCTACTAGCACTCTAGAAGGACTCCTTCTTTTTATTTTTTTTTTTTCAGAGGGACAATATTTCTGCAATTTCATGCCTCTTATCCTCTTTCCAAGGGTTACTAACTCCTTTTGTTAAAGAAAAGAGTGACAACAATGGATTAAAAATTTTTTATAAAGTATGCAGAAATACCTCTTCTCCTCTTGCTTGAAAGCACTTCTTTTTGAAAAAGATTTTTTTTAACTACCCTTTTATATAAGTAGTCCCCCACACTTATTCTTGACATATCCATAACATACTATCATAATTGTAATTTCAATAAAAATTAAACATAAGTTCTAGAAATAGGCAATCATAGAAAATAATGAACAATATGCTTTTATCGCAAATTTCGATTATACCAAATTCTAAGAAATCAGATATTATGCTATAAATCAATCAATCAAATAAAACTTTCTTAAAAATTCTAAGTATTAATCAATCATAATCAAATCAATCAATTAATATATGCATAATTTTCAAAATTTTCGTAAAAATTATGGCATTGATTTAGATTAATACATGTAAACTCCCTATTAGACTAGACTCTCTCCCCCACACTGAATAGACACATTGTCCTCAATGTGGAAACACATATGAGATGAACACAAACAATTAATATTATGCATGGTCATGTGATGTATTTAAATGCATGAAATAAAAACTAAAATAACAATTAATTCTCATCAAAGAACAGGCAGGCAATCAAAGCAATAATCAAGACAAAATAATGCAAGGAAAATTAAAAAGATAGAGTTAAAGAAAGCTTCTCTGTTTGTAGGCATAAGCTCCATCATTGCTTTTGAAACTGGACTCCTTTCGTATTCATCTTGCAATCGTCCAAATTAAGCTCCATTTGCTCTCCTTTGGGTTCTTCATGTAAAATCATTAGGTTGCCTCCCAATAAGCGCCTTTCTTTAAGGTCTTTGGCTAGACTGCCTTAAAGAAATTATTCTTCAAGGGTGAAGGAATTATGGGTATATTCCTTCAACAGATCCACAATGATTTTGAGAGTATCATTGATGGCTTTGAGAACTTCAAGTTGAATTTTATCAAGAATTGAAATCTTCAAGGGGTATTTGGCGGGCATAACCGGTGGTGGCACGGTGGATGGTCGGTACTGGCTTGGTAGTGGTGCGGCTCTGGGTGGATATGGCCTGGTAGATACATAAGGTGGCGCGCGGAGGATGCAGCGCTGGCCGGGCACTTGACTTGACTGTGGCCGGTCCTAGCCGGGCATGGCCGGGCATTTGGCTCGGATGGCGCGGAGGAAGTTACGGCTAGCCGGGCATGGTGCGAGGATTGCCGGGTAGATGGCGCGGAGGGTAGCGCTGGTGGCCGGTCAGATGGCTTGGGTGACCGGGCCGTGGCCGGGTAGGTGTCTCGGCGCAGCTCGGGTATGGCCGGTCCTATCCGGGCCATGTGCGATGATGGCCGGGCTACAGCCGGGTAATGGCCGGCTGAGTTAGCTCGATCATGGCCTTGAGCATCTTCCTTTGGTTCCTTGGCTTCCATCTTCTTCTTCTCTCCGTGTGACTGAACTCCTTGCTTGTTGGCCTCTTGTTCTTCCTTTGAGGTTGAAAATTCCGTCCTTCGGGATAATTCTTCAAGCGCATAGAATGCATTCTACGGGGTTCTCTTCATTATTGGAGTGTGACTAAAAGAATCAACAAGAACTCGATCTTTGAGTCCTAATCCTCCATAGAAGATTTGGATTAGAATTCTTTTATTAAATCCATGTTGAGGGCAATCGATACACAACTTCTTAAATCTCCCCCAAAATTGGTGGAAATTCTCGTTGTAGCGTTGTCGAATGTCTTTTATCTTTTGTCTTCCTCTGGAAATCTGGGCAGATGTCATCGATGAGGATTCTTCTCGGGCTCCTTTCCTAGCAATTTTAACACTCACAACACAAACAAACTTGTTAGAGTTCAATGGCGATTGAGATGAAATTCTAGGGTGGATTATATCACCATCGAATTCCATGGTCAATGAACCATCGAATACATCGATCTTAGTATGGGAAGTTCTAGGGTTTAGGGTTCGAATAAAAGCGGACATTGATCTTTCGAATGTTCCATCTCCATAACGAATATATCAATAGGAAAAACCAAGTGTTCAACTTGAATTAAGACATTCTCTAGAACACCTTTGGGATGAAGCAAAGATCCATCAGCTACTGTAGAATCACATCAGTATTTTTCAAAGGACCAAGATTTAAAGATTGATAAAAAGAATAAGGCATAACGCTTAAAGATGCTCCTAAATCTAGCATAGCATTCTCTATAAGACTTCTTCCAATAGAACAAGTAATAGAAAACGTACCTAGATCCTTGCACTTAGGTGGTAAACTCTTTTGAAGCACATCAGAGATATTAACTCCAGCACTTACCATACCTTGTAACCTTTTCTTGTTGGTACAAAGTTGCTTAAGTAACTTTGCATAGTTTGGAATTTGTTGAATAACATCAAGAAGTGGGATGTTGACCTCAACTTTTCGAAGTATCTCCAAAATATCTTGATCGTCATCTTGATGGAAAAGGTGGGGCGGCATCAGCGGCAATTTTCTTATCGGCGGCGGTCTCCTTGGCTTTTTCCATGGTGGTTGCGCCATCTTTTCTGGGTTCAGCTTCAATCTTGATTTCTTTGTCAGGCACTTGCATTTCTTCTTTGGTGTAGCTCGGCTCTCCTTCATCTTGTGCGGCATGGGTAGGATAGGGGTTTTCCAACTCCTTTCCACTCCTTAAGGTGATTGCACTTACATTCTCCTTAGGAGGTACCTTGGGTTACGATGGGATCCTTTGCTGACCTTGTGTCTTGAGTTCACTCATGTCACTAGCCAATTGACTAATTTGTTTCCTCATCATCTCCATAGCTTCTCTCAATTGTTGCATCTCGGCAGCTTGTGAAGATTGTTGAAAAATAGGCCTTTGATAATTCATTGGCCTTCCTTGATAGTTACCTTGGTTCCCATATTGTTGACTTGGTTGCTCGGCTCTCCAATAAGGTTCAGGCTTCCTTTGATATGCTCCTTGCATTCCAACAACATTGACTTCTTGCGCGGTGTGTTCCAAAGAAGGGCACTTATCAGTGTAGTGTCCTTGCTTACAAATTCCACAAACCTTAGGCACACTTGAAAAATTCGAATTGAATAAATCAGTGAGCTTAGCGACTTGCTGATTTGTTTCTTGAAGTTGTTGCTCCAGTGAGGTGGAATGGGTAGAGACTTCATTTATTCTTCTTGTATTGCCTTCTCTTGAATAGTCTTCTTGAGATCCGAATTGTTGAGTGTTTGAAACGGTAGTAATCCTTCGTAGAAGTATTGGATCAGCAACTGTTCAATGTTTTGATGATTGGGGCAGCTCGCACATAGTGTCTTGAAACGTTCCCAATATTCGTGCATTGTTTCTCCATGGCGTTGCTTAATTCCGCAAATCTCCTTCCTTATACTTGATACCTTGTGAGCAAGAAAGTACTTTTCCAAGAACAACTTCTTAAGGCTCGTCCAGGATGTGATTGAACCGGTTGGTAAGAGGTACAACCAATCTTTTCCACGATCCACAAGAGTGAACGGAAAAGTTCTTAGCTTGAATTGGTCTTCAGTGATATCTTGAATATTTGTTGACGTGCAGGCAATCTGGAAATCGGTTAGATGACGGTGAGGATCTTCTCCAGACAGACCATGAAATTTGGGTAAAATCTGAATAAATCCAGATTTAATCTCAAAGTTTGCAGTCGTATCTGGGTATCGAATTGCTAAGCGTTGTGCATTGACGTTTGGTGCAGAAAGCTCTCTTAGGGTTTTAGGTCCTTCGTTTGCCATGTCTTGTGACGATGTTGAAGCAGCAGATCAATGAGAACTTGATTGAGAACTCGAATTGGATGGCTCCTCTTCTTGTTGTCGATTTGATTTCTCCTTCCTTAGTGAAAATAATGTTCTTTTTGGCTCTGGATCAAATTCAAACTCTTTTGTACCACTACTTCTTGTCTTTGGCATGCAGCTTCCTAGAAAAACTCAAAAGAAAAATTGTTAGCAGTTAAAGTTCTTGAACAAAAATTAAAATTAAAGACAGAAAATAAAAGAAAATAGTTTTTTTATGACGCATAAACGATTTTTTTTTGACGCAAAACTCAAAACTTTTTTTTTTTCAAAAACGCAAACAAAAAATTTTTTATGACGCAAAAACTTTATTTTTTTTTCAAAAACGCAAGACTCATTTTTTTTTATATGACGCAAAAAAACAAAACAAAATATATATATTCTTTTTTTTAAAAAAAACGCAGACTCAAAATTAAAAACGAAATTTTTTTTTTTAGATTAAAGACGCAGAAACGCAGACACAAAGAGAAAATTCCCAGGATTCGTCTTCATATGAGTCTATGTCCTTCCCCTGGCAAAAACAAGAAAAAGTTCCCTTCCCCGGCAACGGCGCCAAAATTTATGATCGGTCGTCAGCAATCATAAAAATAATTCCCCACAAAATCCTAACTATAGTAGATAGGGCAAGTAGGGGTCGATCCCACAGAGAAGGGTGTAGACTTTATCCGAAAATACAATCCTTAAAATCACTCAAAACAAAACACAGAAAACAGAGGTTGAAAGAAAGCAATTAAACAGAAAACAATTAAGCTAGAAAACAAAACAAAGCAAATTAAATCTAAGACTATAACAAATAAGAAAGAAAACAATAATTAAAGCATACTTCTTCTCCAATGGTAGAAAACAATCAAATTGAATATGGGTCCTTGATTTAAAAGATGAATTCAATATTAAATCCTTGATGATAACTGGTCTAGGAGAAACCTAACATGCTATTTAGATAAGATTACCGGTTAAGGCTTAAATTACCCCTATTGCTAACTTAACAAATCAATTACCGGTTAAGGCTTAAAGATTCACCAAGGAACAAAGTATTAAGATCAACTATTTAATTAGTTCTTTCACACATGCCTAACAAATAAAACCATACAACAATCAGATAAAATCCGATCACTGGCATGAGAAACTCATCGAAGCGAGGTTAGTCGTCAACGATTCGCTACCAAACAATCATACTCGAGGGTTAACTGTACCGCCTAACTTAGCAATAGATCTCTCAAATTATCAATTTATCGGCCGCATAAACCAATAAAAATCAAGGTCATGCAATAAAACAGAGTTTAACATTCTATCTATCAAAAATAAAATACCAAATTATAAGTATAGAAATCTCATCATATCAATCGATTGAATTCACCAAAGGATTAGAAGTATAAGAATTTAGCTGCTCATGGATTTGGGAAAATCCATGAGCGGCATAAGAGTACTTATAGAACTGGAAGGGGCGAAAATCTCCTTGCTAAAAACCTAGAGTTGCCGCACCTCCCTATGGCTATAGGGGGTGGCGGCACCCTTGCCTAAAACTAGATCTAGAAGAGAAAAATAGATCTAAAACTATAATTGTGAATTAGTGTGTGATTTGTGTTACAGGAGGTGGCTATTTATAGTGGCAAATAACCCTAGGAATTCCAATCCTAACTTGGAAAGGAGTCTAGGACGGTTTAGGGTCTAACTTGGAGTCCAAGTTAGATTAAAAGTCATCCTAGAGTAGAATCCAAGTTAAAATAGGATCCTGAAATTTTGTTGAATTCATGCAGGAACTTCGACGGCATTTTTGGGCTTGAAAACGGCAGAACTGGGTCTTGGACTTCAAAGGGAAGTTGTAGATCTTGGAATTAGCTTTCCAACGAGTACACAGTTGCTTCAAACGGAGGTCTGAGCCGAAAGTTATGATTTTTCTACCAAAACTGCGCATGAATCCTAATCCTGTTAGGACTAGAATCGGGAATCTACGGGATTTGGATATTTCCTTGGATTTAGGAGTCATTAATTGGGATTTTAATTCCAATTAATATCTTATATGGGCTGAGTATTTTCCCATATAAATTATCCATAAATACCAAAGCTTAAGGGTTTATCCATGGCTTGTCTTCAATTAAAGCTCTAATTCTTCAATTTTTCCTCTTGAAATAAATCTTCAATGTCTTCAAATCTCCAAATAATCTTCAATTGGTCTTCAAACACGAACTTCGAATCTCCAAATCTATGCTCAAAATTGCTTTGCTCAAATCTGTGTAAAAAGTCATCAAAATAGCTCCAAAAATAGTGAAAAATAACAATTTCTCATTTTCAGATCACTTAAAGACTAAAAACACAAATATGATCAAAATAACATATAATTAAGCATAAATGAGTCTAAAAACATAGTAAAATAACCATAAAAATAGGGTCTAATTTAGCTCAATCACACGGGTATTATGCTCCACCACAGCCTAACGAGTACCATTACCCATACGCTGGGAATGTTAGTTCTGAAACCGGCGCTCCATTCAACCCAAGACCCGCAGATCCTAGGCCTAGTACAGCTCAGGCAAATACTTAGAAAGCCCCGACATACTTTCCAGGAGGAGTGCCAAAGGAGAAGATACCTATTGATCCGATCCCATATACTCACACAGAGCTTCTACCGCCAGCTACTTCAACAAAATCTACTGCAAAGGCTACCTTACTCAAAACCTTTGCTGGATCCCATAGCTTGGTACAATGCTAAGGCCTATTGTGACTACAACTCCGGAAGTGAGGGGCATGCAACAGAGGATTGTCTAAGATTGAAACTAGCGGTTCAAGATTTGGTTAGAAGTGGGAAATTGAGTTTCGGAAATGTGATCCAAGCACCTCAGGCACAAAGCCAGGGGCGTCCTCAAGTGACTATGGTGGGAAAAGGAGAGGTCCTGAGAAAGAGGATATCAGAAGTGGTGACCCCCTTTGGGACGGTTTTTAAGGCACTGACCAAGGCAGGAATGATTGAGACAGGAGAATTTGGAAACGAGGATCATGAAAAAGTGTGCCCATACCATGGCTTGGTGCATGGAATTCAACATTGTCCAAAATTTAGGGGGAAGGTACAGAAACTAATGAATGAGCACCGCATCGAATTTTATCTGGAGAAGAAGGAGGAAGAGATTGATGTGGTCTTGGAAGAATGTAGTCAGCCACTTGCCCCAAGCTCATCAACAATCCAACCATTCATCCCATACATTGCCAGGCAGGTTCAGCCTTTCATCCCTAAACCACCCACGGTGATTCCACCCTATTTACAAGCACCATGCCTGGTCGTGATACCACCACGGCCTTTTCCTTACGAGAAGGACTGTCAAGTCCCTTGGAAATATGATTCTAGCAACATAGTTCCCCAAGGAGGCGGAGACTTGGCAAATATCATTGGGGTAGGAGGAATGACCTAGAGTGGACAGATTTATTCCCTTGAAGAAAAAGGAAAAAGTATCCCTATTGAGAGGATCAATGAGAAAGGTCTATCATTAGAGTAGAGGAAAGATGAGATAGCTGAGAAGGGTCAACCATCAGAAGAAAAGAAAGATGAGGCACCTGCCAAGCCCAGATCTAGTTTTTTGAAGCAGAAGAATTCCTGAAGATCATCAAGTATAGTGAGTACAGTGTGGTTGTGATCGGTCGTCAGCAATCATAAAAATAATCCCCACAAAATCCTAACTAAGTAGATAGGGTGAGTAGGGGTCGATCCCACAGAGAAGGTCGATAGACTTGATCTGAAAACACAATCCTTAAAAATATCTCAAAACAATACGTAAAAACAGAGGGTTAAAAATAACAATTAAAAAGAAAGCAATTAAACTAGAAACAAAACAAAGTAAATTAAATCTAAATCTATGGTAATTAAGAAAGAAAACAATAATTAAAAAGCATACATCTTCTCCAATGGTAGAAAACAATCAAAATGATAATGGGTCCTTGATTTAAAAAATAAATTCAATATTAAATCCTTGATGATAATTGGCCTAGGAAAATCCTAACATGCTAATTAAATTACCCCTTTCATTAACTTAACAAATCAATTACCGGTTAAGACATAAAAATTCACAAGAAACAAAGCATTAAGATCAACTATTTAATTAGTTCTTTCACACATGCTTAACAAGTAAAACCATACAACAACCAGATAAATATGATCACTGGCATGCAAAACCCATTGAGCGACTATTAATCGTCATCAATTCGCTACCAAACAATCAGACTCGAGGGTTAACTATTGTGCCTGACATAGCAATAGATCTCTCAAATTATCGCTTTATCGGCCGCATAAATCAATAAAAATCAAGATCATGGAATAAAACAGGGTTAAAAACAGAGTTTAACATGCTATCTATCAAAAATAAAATACTAAATTATAAGCACAAAAATCTCACCATATCAATTGATTGAATTCACCAAAGGATTAGAAGTATAAAGAATTTAGTTACTCATGGATTTAGGAAAATCCATGAGAGGCTTAAGAATACTTACAGAACTAGAAGGGGCGAAATCTCCTTGCAACATAACCTAGGTATGCCGCAACTCTCTATGGTTAGAGAGGGTGGCGGCACCCTTGCCTAAAAATTAGAACTAGAAGTGAAAAATAGATCTAAAACTATTATTATGAATTGGTGTATAGGTATGTGATTTGTGTTACAGGATGTGCCTATTTATAGTGGAAATAACCCTAGGAAATCCAATTCTAAGTAGGAAAGAGGTCTAGGACGGTTTAGAAGCTAACTTAGACTCTGCGTTAGCTTAATAGTCTTCCTAGAACCAAAATCTTAGTCAAAATAGGATCCTGAAAAATACTGGATTCGTGCAGGGACTTCGACGGAACTTTTGACCTCGAAAACGGCAGAACTGGGTCTTGGACTTCAAAGCAAAGTTGTAGACCTCGGAGTTAGCTTTCCAACAAGTACTCATGGGTCTAAAACGGAGGTCTGAGTAGAAAGTTATGATTTTTCTAGCAAAACTGCGCTGAATCCTAATTCTGTTAGGACTAGAAGCGGGAATAAGCGGGAATTGGATTTCTCCTGGATATAGGCGGCATTAATTGGGATTTTAACTCCAATTATGGCCTTATATGGGCTGAGTATTTTCCCATATAAAATTTCCAAAATTCCTTAGCTTAAAGACTTATCCATGGCTTGTCTTCAATCCTTCGCAATTTAAGCTCCAATCTTCAATTCTTCCTCTTGAACTAATTCTTCAATAGTCTTCAAGTCTTCAAATTATCTTCAAATAGTCTTCAAACACGAACTTCGAATCTTCCAAATCTATACTCAAAATTGCTTTGCTCAAATCTGTGAAAAAAGTCATCAAAATAGCTCCAAAGTAATGAAGAACAACAAATTCTCAATTTCACATCACTTAAAGGCTCAAAACACAAATATGATCAAAATAGCATATATTTAAGCATAAATGGATCCAAAAACATAATAAAATAGCCATAAAAATAGGGTCTAATTTAGCTCGATCATATTTCCCCCACACTAAATCTTTGCTAGTCCCTAGCAAACTAGTGTAGAAAACTATGAACTTACTAAACTTGAACACAAAAACAACCCTATAATCCTAAACTAATGCAAATCAAAATTTCATCTTAATTTAAACGTTTCAAAAACTTTGAATGCATACACATATCAAGGATTAATATAATTATGAAATCAAAATAGCAAAGAATAATAAGAGCACTCAATTCAAAAGATCAAGAAATAGCAAGCATCTTTATTCTTAAGTAACCATAATTAAAGTAGTTCTAATCACTTACCATTCATTACATCCTATAACTACTTCTTTCCATTAAGCTTATGTCTTCATCTTTGTCTTCATTACTTAAAGGAATGCATATCATGGATACAAATCAAGGGTTTTCGTGGGTTATAAAAGATTTTCAAAGGGTAATTGATTTTTAGAAAATTGAGGTTACTAACCTCGAAGTGTTCATGATTTGAGGTTACTAACTCCCATTTTTGAGGCTACTAGCACTCTAGAAGGACTCCTTTTTATTTTTTCAGAGGGACAATATTTCTGCAATTCCATGCCTCTTATCCTCTTTCCAAGGGTTACTAACTCCTTTTGTTAAAGAAAGGAGTAACAACAATGGATTGATTTTTTTAAAGTATGCAGAAATACCTCTTCTCCTCTTGCATGAAAGCACTTCTTTTTATGAAAACAATTTCTTTAACTACCCTTTTATATAAGTAGTCCCTCACACTTGTTCTTGACATATCCATAACATACTTTCATAATTGTAATTTCAATAAAAATTAAACATAAGTTCTAGAAGTATTCATATAAATAATAAACAATAAGATCATATCACAAACTTTTATTATACCTAATCTAAGAAATAAGATATCATGCTATAAATCAATCAATCAAATAAAACTTTCTAAAAAATTCTATGCATTCTTCAATCATAATCAAATTAAATCACTCAATACATGCAAAAAATTCAAAATTTTTCGAAAAAATTATGGTTATGGCATTGATTAAGATTAATGAATGTAAACTTCCTATTAGACTAGACTCTCTCCCCCACACTGAAAAGACACATTGTCCTCAATGTGAAAACACAGGAGAAATTAACACAAACAATTGATATTACGCATGCTCATGTGGTTTATTTAAATGCAAAAAATAAAAACTAACACTAACAATTAATTCACATCAAAGAATAGGCAAGCAATCAAAGCAATAATCAATCAAGACAAAATAATGCAAGGAAAATTAAAAAGATAGAGTTAAAGAAAACTTCTCTGTTTGTAGGCATAAGCTCCATCATTGCTTCTGAAACTGGACTCCTTTCGAATTCATCTTGCAATTGTCCAAATTAAGCTCCATTTACTTTCCTTCGGTTCCTTCATGTGAAATCATTGGCCGGCTGAGTTGGCTCGATCATGGCCTTGGGCATCTTCCTCTGGTACCTTGACTTCCATCTTCTGCTTCCTCTGGTACCCTTTTCCACTCCTTAAAGTAATTGCACTCACATTCTCCTTAGGAGGTACCTTTGGTTGTGATGGGATCCTTTTGTTGACCTTGTGTCTTGAGTTCACTCATGTCACTATCAAATTGACTGATTTGTTTCCTCATCATCTTCTTAGCTTCTCTCATTTGTTGCATCTCAACAGCTTGTGAAGATTGTTGAAAATTAGGCCTTTGATAATTCATTGGCCTTCCTTGATAATTACCTTGGTTCCCATATTGTTGACTTGGTTGCTCGGCTCTCCAATAAGGTTCAGGCTTCCTTTGATATGCTCCTTGCATTCCAACATCATTGACTTCCTGCGCGGTGTGTTCTAAAGAAGGGTACTTATCAGTTTAGTGTCCTTGTTTACAAATTCCACAATTCTTAGGCACACTTGAAAAATTCGCATTGAATAAATCAGTGAGTGCAGCGACTTGTTGATTTGTTTCTTGAAGTTGTTGCTCCAGTGAGGTGGAATGGGTAGAGACTTCATTGATTCTTCTGGTATTGCCTTCTCTTGAATAGTCTTCTAGAGATCCAAATTGTTGAATGTTGGCAGCCATCTTCTCCACTAAAGTCCAAGCATCGGTGGGAGTTTTGTCTATGAAAGCTCCTCCACTTGCAGAATCTATGGAAGATCTGTCAAACAGTAGTAATCCTTCATAGAAGTATTGGATCAGCAATTGTTCAATGATTTGATGATTGGGGCAGCTCGCACATAGTGTCTTGAAACGTTCCCAATATTCATGCATTGTTTCTCCATGGCGTTGCTTAATTTCGCAAATCTCCTTCCTTATACTTGATACTTTATGAGCAGTGTCGAAACGTTCAGGTCCGGGGAACCCTGTCGAAACGACGTTGGAAATGGAGTCGCCACTAATCTTTTTTTTCTAAGGTGTGATTAGCCACCTAGTTGTCTTAATCAGTCTAATAAGGTCCAGTGCTTGGCATGGGACCCACTAAACCTATGGGTCCGGTCTTGTCACCTAGACCTAGGTTCGGGAGTCATTTATGCCCGGGGAAGGATCAGCACCCCCGGAACGCCCGTCAAGTGACGGTACCTCTGAGCCAAACTAGATCTAATTGCGGGTCAATAATAAAAGGTTGCTTTTAGTGTGCTTTTAAAAGGAAATAGTGATTTTACTTTTTCTCAAATCTTATTAATTCCTGAAAAGATACTACAAAATGCTTAATGATGCATGAATTGGTGAATTTTAGTTAATCAGTAGACAACAGTATACTTGAAATTAACCCGAAACCCTTCCTACGCATTATAGGGGTATTTCGGGAATAATCCAATGTCGGAGCAGGATCCAAGAATTCGTACCCGAGTACATTTACTCGGAACCCACTCGTCATAGTAAAATATGGTCGTTTATTTACTCTTATTTGGACTATCTCGCATGAATGACATTTAAATGCGTGAAAGGTCATTTTTCATTTATATGCATTAACACGAGTCTACCCGAAATCAATTCCGTAAACCCTTCCCACGCATTATGGGGGTATTTACAAAAAAAGACCGGTCTAGAAAGGACTCCCAGAAATTCGTACCCGAGTACACTTATCCGAGAGACCCTTCATCTCGGTAAAAGACAAATGTTAATACATTTTTAGCAGGATCAAAGTGACATGCTATATAAATGGCATGGATGCATGATTGTTCATTAAATTCTACCACTAATTACTAATTATTACAAAATTC